>JXPZ01004200.1:80655-164509 GCA_001014575.1 Themira minor
TAAAAATTTATATTAAAGTTAAAAATACTTCAAAAAATTTAACTTGGATGGTGAAAGTAGATGTCGAGCAAAACTTACGCATTAATAAATTAAAATGCAAACGCAAACACTAAAATGCATTAATAATTATTTCAAGAATATAAATTTCATAATATTAAAACAACACTTTTTAAATGAATAGCCGCCAACATAACTGGCTGTATACATTTACAACATTAAGTTTTGTCCCAAATGACATAAATACATCTCTATATATATATCAATTTGAACTAACACATAAAATAAAAATGCTATTATATCTATTTTGAGAGTGCAACTTCACCTCGACTTACCATTTCGCGATAGAATCACGTTTGAACCCTCAAAAATTTTGATGTCAAAATGTTATTCCATCGTGATTGTAATAGTTCGTAAGAATTGAAAGAAGTTTATGCAAAGACAAAACTAAACAAAACAATGTCATTATCCTATATTGTTTTATGAAAATAGTTGTAGCAAATCTTGAATAAATCAATAATTTTATATTCTAACTATTTCTACTAGATGGCAACTACCAATCGTTAACAAGCAGAGAAACTAAATAAACTAGGAAAATAAAACACTCGCAAAAAAGTGCAAAACAAAACAACAATAAAGTACATAAAGTAAATATAAACATGCCGCCTGAAGTAGCTCTAACATCCGATAGTGACATAGAAAGTGTAGAACCCTGTGAAGTTTTACAAATTCCATGCCGAAGATATAGCAATACTGCGCCAAAGTATTTCTGTGAAGTTGAAGGATGTGGGGCAAGTTTTATACGATTGGATCACCTGGATCGTCATGAATTCCATCATACCGGAATTGTTAGTTTGCAACTGGTGAATTGTATAAACTGGCATTTTAATGATTCTGCATATTTAGAAAAAGCACACTTGTACATATGACGGATGCGCAAAGTCTTACTCAATACTTACTCACTTGAAGCGACACTTGCGAACCACCCACGAACGTTCAGACCCGCCAAATAGGAATGTTAAGTGTGACGTCGAGGGGTGTGAAAAGATGTTTACGTCCTTAACCAATATGAGCCGACATATACGAGAAGTGCACGAGAATCCCAAGATTTACAATTGTGCGGTGTGTGGCGCGAAGTTCACACAAAAGCTTAAGATGCGTCGCCATGAAATAAAGAATCATACAGGAATTTATCCACACACGTATGTATTTTATTATCTGTATCTTAAGAATGGGTTTTGATCGATTCATGAAGTTGAATCCATTCCCAAAGAATTCCATATCAAAATATTCCAAAGACGATGCATTTAACACTTGTTTTTGTGAAATGATTTTCTAGCTGTACAAAATGCGGTAAAGGGTTTTACCAGCAATGGAACTATGATCGCCATGTTAAAGTTTGCAAAATATATCCGTGTCCTGATTGTTCTTTGTTGTTTGATAAATGGTCACTGTATTTGAAACACTGCAAGGAGAGCCAACACGGACGAAAGTACTATAAATGTGAACACTGCGATCGAGTATATGGAAAACCTGGTGAGCTTCAAAAGCACATTGCTGCCAAACATGTCGAAGATGACAATAAAATGGTATTTGCATGTACGTTTGAGAACTGCGATCGGTCCTATGTATATGAGCGGAATCTTCGTCAACATATTCGAATCGCTCATAGCGGGGAACGTTTCGATTGCACAAAGGAAGACTGCGATCGTCATTTTAGTAGTATCCAGAATTTGACGAAGCACATCGAAAGAGATCACCACTCTGATAATTGTAATCGCGATACACGCCAATGTAAAAATAAAAAGGTTTCGGTCAAACGTAAGAAACGTAAAGATGCTGGAAAGTCAATAATGTCTCATTTATCCAAATTGTCTGGTCTTGCCGTGGATAAAGAGTTCGACAAACTTCTGAGAGAACGAGAAGAGGCTGCATTAAACGCCGTTTCTATTAGTTTATCCCAGGAAGTACCGGTCACTGATGATGACAGTGTTTTGTACAGTTCCGATAAGGGTATTATCGAGGGTATAACTTTGGAGAACAAAGAAAAAGAACTGGATTCATTATTAGCTGAAGCATTGCAGGACGAAATTAATTAAAATACATAATAAATATTATACAACAAACATCTTTTAATTCAAAAACTAGTTCCACAAGAAATTTTAGAGCGAATTAATTACTTTACGCATTCGCATTTGATCCACCCACTTTTCTAGTTGTTCACTTGGTTGTGGTTCGGGTAAGTAGTAATTTTTCGGTGGTTCACCCTCCTCGAGTCGAACAAAATAATGACAATGCTTGTATTCCACACGTCCAGGCCGTCCGCGCGCATGACGACGCATACCGCGGAATACACGTCCTTTTCCAACGAATGATTCAGCTGCAACAATAAAATAATAAACCGATACATTTGAGAACGGATAATGCGCAATATACACTTACCTATCCACAAATTGGTTTTGTATTCTATATTGTGGCGCTTGACAGCCATCTCTTGAGCTTCCAAAATAACTTCCTTCACATGAGTGGCTCCCTTTTTCAAAACAAAACTAAGCTGTTTTACCGCCTCGTCCACACTCATACCACGCACCAGGCAGGCGATATACCACATTTTGTCCGGGCTATATTTGATGTTTGTACGCATGTGACAGACATACTGTAATATAATTAAATAATTGTAAATATCGCATATACTATTCAAATAGATATATTGATGTTAACGCACTCCTTTTCGGGGTTCCTCATTGGCTTGTTGGGGCTCATGAACAATTTTATTATTTTGGATCCAATTCTGGGGACCGGTATTGTGTTTATTCCATTTTCGATTTAGGCAATCACCGGTGTGGAATTTGTTGGTATTTGGTATGATCGCAGCCTCTATGCAGTATGTTTGCAACAGGGATTTTGGCGATACAAACAATTGACGCAATTGCCTTGTTAACGCATTCATTACTTTTGATATTGTTTTGAAGTTTTATTTAAAGAATTTAAGAATTTCCAAATCTTATGTAAAATATGTATTTAAATGAACTCCAACCACACCACGAAAACTAAGCGAGATATGTACTTGAATGGATTCGATCTTGGAAAACTCTTCCAGAAAACCCAGTGTGTAAATTACAGTGTTTTTCGGTAAAATGTTCAGTTACAGGGTTCCTTAATGAGAAAAACCATAATGTCTTGAAATGTGAAAAGTTATTGTATTTATATTCATATTTTGTTCTAGTCTTTTTACAGTTAAATGTAGTTTGTTACGGAATGTGTCAACCCTGAAATTCGCCCACAGCTGGTTTTGTTTATATTTAGTGCAAGTATACATTTAAAATGGATTTTGCGGATCCAATGATTTCAGTCAAGGTGGGGAATATTTTGTTGACGAGCTGGTATGCATTATTTTTGTTTATGTTTAGAATTATAAAACCACAAAAATTTAACGAAATGGCTTACAATGTTCCAAGATAAAATATGAAATAGAATGTTCCTCTACAGGGTTGTTTTTTGAGGTANGTTAACGAAATGGCTTAGAATGTTCCAAGATAAAATATGAAATGTTCCTCTACAGGGTTGTTTTTTGAGGTAACAAATGGAATTGTCACGAATCATAGTATTACAAAATACACTAAGGTTGATATAATAGTTTGAAATAAATATACCAATTTAAAAAATTGTTAAAATTGTTTAGCGAAAATCACATTCTTCTTTTATGTGTACTTTTCTTCACATTTTGTGCACCTTCTGACACTTCTCTGTGTACTCGATGGAGAACACTGCGTCATTTTTATTTTTGTCAGTTTTGTGCAATATCTCTGTCTCTTTTTTCTTTGACATAGAGTGTAAACGGATTTTATAACGTGAGCCACTGAAACATATATTTACACATTGAGCTTTTAAGCTTTTCTCTCTTATGAAGTAAATGTTTGAAACCTTTAAGCTACTTGCTGCACCCTCTCTCAAGTGAAATAAACATAGTTGTATGTATGAGCATGTCAGAGGGGTGGCTGAGTGGTGTTTTGGAAAAATCGAATCGAAAATCGTTAGAAAATGTTTGCAAATAAAAAGCAAACAAAAGGAAACTAGAACGAAACTTTGTTAAATCAAGAAACCCCCAATTAAACTAATTCGCATTTGCCGAAAAATAAACANCCACAACTAAACTAATTCGCATTTGCCGAAAAATAAACATTGTAAATTCATTGAATATCTTAAGCTAAATGAAAATGCTATTTGTATAATCACTTACGTATGTCACCGATTATATAACATAAAAAGACAGAAATTAAGATACAAAATATCAGGATTATGGATACACAAAACTGTGGAATTTCAATACATTCGCTTAAAAGCGGTCAAATTGTGCCTACCGGAAATGTTATGCGCGAACACAATGAAATGAAAACAGCTTCCACTGCAACCATTCCAACAATTCCTACGACTAGGCAGCGACCCCCAAACGATGACAGTCAGGGAGACGTGGGCGTGGTAAGTTGTAACTAATAACAATGTCTTTGTTTCCAAATAATACCCAAACTATTGTCTCTATAATTGCCTCCATTTAGAACCCAATGCTGGCATGTACATCTGAAACATCTTTGCATCCTTCAAACAATGACTCGCCACTGTCGAGCCAGATGCCACTTTACTGTATTGCCAGCTTCTATCAGGTTTGTGTGGTTACTGCTCTTCTTCCACTTGTAACCCTTTTTACATGCTTCGTGACCGCATATATATTCCAATACGATGAAGTTCATGAAACTCACTGCCGCGTAAGTATGAGCAAACCATGGATCCATTGAAGTATATCAGCATAAATTATTGCAGGTCTACAACGTTATACCATCGATAAGTGCAATTACCGGAGTCAGTCCCCAGCGGTACTTTTGGCGCTTTAGTATTGCACTTCATATTGGACCTCGTCTGCCCATTGCCTTCATATATAAGAACTATTATCGCAGCTTGTTGTCGACACTTAAGGACACACCACCGCACCAGCAGAACAAAGCTAAATACCTTATTGGCTTTATATTAATACTCAATTGCATTGAAATTTTGTCGCTGGGAGGCGTTACGTACATTTCCAATCGGGAGAATTACCGTAGAGTATCGTTCTGTTTGTTTTAAGTTCCTCAAATCATTTATAAACAATTTCTTAATTTTGCTGTGTATAATTGTAGCCATGCATGAGAAGATCTTTATAACGTTTATGGTGTGCTCGTTGCTTTATATGTTGGCCACAATAAAACTGAATGGGATACTATACGAGGATCCAGCTTTGTTGACCCATGAGCAACGCGAATCGATCAAGTGGAAAAAGATACTTTTTGTAATGTCCATTGTGAGCACAATCGGCTTGTTGATATTTTTTGCGAAGCATCGCTTCTACTGCCATGACCTGGGTAAGATGAACTTAGGAAACATTTTTTCCTTACCTAATAACTTATTACTAATTTTGAAATTTCAGCCTTTAGTTGGTTCGCGTTCTTCGAGTATTTGATAGCAATTGCAAATATGCTATTCCATTTTACAATTATATGGGACTTTCCATCGCAATACATACTGGTTGTGCAAGGATCACGCACAAAACTCGAGCAGATTTTCTCGTCGCAAAAGAAGAATCTTTAAATTCTCTATCTAACGAAAATGCTCTCAATGTAGAGGTTGACTATGTACATGCATATCTTGTTAATACCAGATACTTTGTACATATGAAGAACTGTAGGTTTGTAGGCGTGCTTCCAATCAAATGAACATTCTTATTAATGCACAACAAAACGATACTCATCGTATCTTCGAATATAGTACAATTTTGTTATTAGTTGAATGTGACATTCATTTAAGATAACGTATTACCATTATACAAGTTTGCTACTCTTGTTTTCTTTTTCGTTAAATATAGCACAAATTTAATGCATTCTTAGTAAAAATAAAAAATCTTGTGGAGATTAAAAGTTGTCATGAAAATGCTAACAAAATCACAATACCCGAATGTCAACTCAAATCATAAAGACCAAAGGCTAATGGTTGATCTACGCAGTCAGTGCCTGGAAGTAAAAGTGCTAATCTATAAAACAAATTGAAAGTTAAATACATTCGTATGTAATTGAGCTAGATAAAACAATAATAAAGAACACTTCAGAAATGTAGCTAAGCCGTATAATATTTAGGAATTTAAAAATCTTGTTCATTCAATCATCCTTTTTTGTTATTTCCTAAAAGTCAATTCTCTATTAATCCTGAATATATTTTAAAATATAAATAAATCAGCATCACCAAAACCGAAAACGTTTCTACTTGGCATTATAGCAGTAAAATTATTTTAAATCCAAATGAAAAAAAATGTAATTCAAAATGAATTATTGGTTACAATTTAACCGAAATTTAGAATAATTAAAAACGACAATAGTTTTAGAATGAAAATATTAAATAAAATGTATGATATGAATTAAAAGAGGACTCGTGCAGTTGAGGTTATTTAGGGTTTTTATACTTTTAACATATTCTTTTTACTTGGAGCACTAAAAAAATATATAATTTTGTTTATTCTATTAAAAAAAATAAAAAGGGACATGTACTATTATATCAATAAATTTATTTTTGTTTAGTTGCTTGAATTCTACACGTAAATTTGTAGAGTTGAGTGTGCAGTTTAATCATACCACATGAGCCAAGTAGAGAATATATTGAAAGATATAGTGGAAAAGCAGAAACGATACGAATACAAGAGTATTTCGGCTTAATATGAACATCGAGTTGTACCACAGTAATAATAGCAAATTAATTGTTCTGTGGTTGTTGTCATGAAAATAATTAACTCTATGCTTACTAAATCAATTAGAAAATAATTTCAAACACACATCAACAAGGTCGCGATTTGCATTATACATTCAAAATACAGGACACCATCAGATCAGGTCCTTGCTTCTTTTTGCAAAATTAGCCACCAACATTTTTAAAAATCAATTTCGTTGCAGGTGAAAAACACCAATTAATGTTTACAATTTACACAGGTAAACATTTTATTTTTGCTACCAAAAAATTTGAATTANCAATTAATGTTTACAATTTACACAGGTAAAAATTTTATTTTTGCTACCAAAAAATTTGAATTATCGATTTTCATAAACAAGTCACTGGAAGTGTTTGTCCATCTCGAGCCAACAGTCTGTGTGAAAAACACTTGTTGATTTGTCCTGTTTTCAGTTTTATTATTGCGTAGTCTGCTCACCGTCTGAGTTCCCGTGCGTAGCCAAGCATAGTTTCATGGGTTTTATTGCACTTGCAATAGCTTACCTATTTCAAATTTACTAATACATAAGCTCTTAACTAATCTTTATATGAATACGTGATTGTTGATCAGCCTTTTCAAGTTGTTGGGATCTTTTTGACTGATACTCTTTGAATATTTGAATCTACTTACGATAAACGCCCTAACCTATAATTATAATTCGGCGCCATCTTCGCCGAAAGTTCAGCTGTTGAACATAAAAGTTAAGGTAAACTCCAACAGAGGGTTTTTTTCTCCCAAACAAGTGTGTGGCATGTTCCCAAGTTTGTAAACCATTCTCTCTCTTCATTTCATATTTCATATCATTCATATTTACGTCACCTCACGTCAACTCTCACTGATAGTGTCCTTATAAACGCCAGGATGCTGAAGTATTTCTCTACAATATCAATAAAAGTTACAACAAACCTACTCAAAGTTACCAATGAGAAAAGAAACTGGTTTGGGAACAAACAATAAATGCTATGTGGTCTATTTTAAAAATTCTAAAGTTGTATCTGAACTATACGAAATTTCAAGTAAAACAAATATTTATATATATATATACATATATATAGTCCACATAAATGAGTTTAAATGGAGTTTCAATTTTATTCAAACGTGTTTCAAAATTCACAGTTTAAAGTAAGAAAGCATTATCCTACAACAATCTTAAACGAGGAGCCATCTGTACAGGTAANTAGTAAGACAGCATTATCCAATAATAATCTTAAACGAGGAGCCATCTGTACAGGTAACATTTACACTGGTAAAATCAAAGTGTCTACAACAATCATCATTCACATGCACTTACACATCCCTTGATTAATAACCGAACTCATAAAATCGCCTGAAACTACACTACAAATGTTCTTTATACATAGCAATTACAAGTTAATATTTGCAACATAAATGGTTACTTAATTTAGTTAGAATTCGGAGAAGAACCTACATATACACATGTATTTTTGTGCAATTGAGGTTACGTGAGAGTTGAGACCATGTGCCTCTCCATATGCAGTTATCAGCCATTTGCGCTGAATGTTTTTCCAACACAAACAATTTAAACAATTCGCGGTAGACCGCTTATCGACGTCGTCACATTTAGCAGAGTCCCACAACTGCACATATACACTAACATAATACATAACTTGAGGGTTTCTTGTTGTTTGACCTGGCCATCAACTATGTAGTTTGCTTGGTCGCCGGGACTATCAATCTGCTGCAATCGACCAAATGCCTCATGCGAATCGTTCTGTTCACTTTTAAGTTTTGTTTAAAAAATTCTTCGAATATTTCACTGTTTTTCGTTGAGGAATGTTTTCTTACTGTCGGCTAATTCGTTTGGTTCTTTGGCTAAGTGCGTACGTGCACAGGAGCGTTTCAGAATGTTTTGTATACCATTTTTCTTGTTAATACTCTGTATTTTCATTTAGTACGTAAGGTTTGGACCACTAAACCTAAAATCACAAACTTTCAAAAATGTTAACCAAGAACTTTAGTTGAATGAAACGCTTGCAAGAGTGTCGTTGTTTTCATATTCCTATTAAAAGCATGAACGTTAATTTTTCGTTCCAACCTTGTGTTCTTAAAAATTCCTTCATCCAGTGGAATGTTTTTCCTCTTGCAGCTGACTTCGACTCTGACGGTTAGGAATTCGTATGTCTCGTTTGTAGAGCCGTGTTGAGGTTATCGTCAATGGGAACGTGCTTGTATCTCTATACCCCCAACAACATGGACTCACAGCATGTATGTATACGAATTGCAATAGCCAATTCAATTTCAATGGTTTTTTGCCATTCAGCGAAACAATTAAAACAACATTCTTTAATGAAACTTTATATGGAATCAACTAAAGTATTGTGGTCTGTTAAGCCGATATGTATTACTTTAAGTATGTGACAAAAAAAAGCTTATATTTAATTGAAATATGTACATTAATTTGTACATTCATTCTCACAAAATATTCAAAAGTATGTACTTATTGTTTTACGTTNTATAAGCCTACTCACTAATGTAATGACATTAATTTGTACATTCATTCTCACAAATTATTCAAAAGTATGTACTTATTGTTTTACGTTTCAAATTAATAAGGTTCTAAACGGACAATTTTCAGCTAATACGTAGGTAGTTACATTGTATACATCACAAACATTATTTTTTATTTCAAAAGAAATATGTTCTTTGTGGTTATCGATACATTTGATGGCAATATGCTACATTATTTTGATTCTCAAAACACCGATCACAACCATTGCATTCGTTCTCAAGTTTTTTTACAACTGACATATTTATGTATATTTTGCACTTGAGCAGAAACTCAAGCGCCAACGACCTTTCAATAAGAGTCACAGTACTGCAACAGTTGATTTATACAACAACTGATTCATTCTCATGCATCTAATGTAATAGAGTGACTATTTTTATTTATTTATATTTACACGTGGTACCCTCATAAGTCATCCACAGATTTCAAAATATATATGTATATCTAAAAATGTGTGCACTTTTTAAATAACCTATTTGGTTTTGTCACTCAATTTCATCAAGTGCAATGCTACATGGTTTCACGAAGACGTATGAATCTTTATACGTCTCAAAAATAATGTAACATGTGAGTACGGTTTTCAATTTGACGCATCTGCGTAGTAAATTGTTAGAAACTTGAACTTGTTTTCCCGCTCAAACGATAAGCATGGCTGATTTACCTGAAAATAGTGTATCCTCTCTTTTTATGACTCTTGAAATGTACTCGCTGGTGAAATCATATGGTAATAATATCAATATAAACATTTATGTTGCACTCAGATCCACGTTTTTTTGAGGATTGATCTGTTGTATAACAACAAGAGTGCTTCATTGCAATGTTTGATGAAAATGGGTTTCGCAACTATAAGTCAACGAGAACGAAGACGAATTATAAAAAATATGTTATATGTTTGTATGTCNAGGTTTCGAAACTATAAGTCAACGAGAACGAAGACGGATTATAAAAAATATGTTATATGTTTGTATGTCATTATTTTATCATTATTATTATTTAAATATTTGGATCACTTTGATAAAAAATCGTCTCTCATGTAAAGTGTCACTTTCAGAATATCCTCCGTAAATGTCACACGTCATGTCAGAAATAAAAGCTTAAATATATATATATTTATTCCTAAGTTTGTTAAATACAAATCTTCAACTTCGTGTTTATGCATTTTCATCATTGTAAAACGTTTCAATGCGTGGAAACACAAATATAATGTGTGTAAATTCCTATATTGAATATCTGTAAAGAGTGAATTTGTCGCACAAGAGGCTAAAACAAAATTGTGCGCATGTTTTTGAGCTAAACTCATAAAGCTTGATTCTTACTCGCTGATTCACTCACTATTAAGGTGATAAAATTACTCTTTACTCAAGTGGGAGTGAGTTGTCGTTACCGGAAAAAACTATCTTACTCGATCAAATTCGATGGCGTTTTGTCGCTTTTTGTCGACATTAAATGGGTTTGATAAAATAGATACGAAGTATGTACTCCTGGATTTTGCGATTACTTTTTCCACCGTTCAAGCCATTTTTATATTTCCGGCTGACGTTGGATGGATGTTGTAAGTGCAAACGTTTCACAAACACTAGATACATTTTTAAAAGATTTTTTATTTGTGTTCTGTTGGGGATAAGTTTTAAGCGGTCACATGGACAAATCGGCCATGTTGAAGAGCAAGTAGATGAATGAAATCGTGAGTGGGACTGCAAGAGAGAATGTATATGGCAAAGTCAAATACTGTACACGAACATAACGGACCTAAAGTCAACTGACTTTTTAATTTATATTTCTTGATGTTAGCATTGCCATTGTTGTTGTTGTGGTGGTTATAAGCGAATTTTATTACGCGAAGTATATTGCCAAAATACGCGGTAGAAGTATGAGGGAGCGGCAATGACGCAAATATATGGTAAACACACAGATTGTGTTCTTACCGATTTTGTTTAAATGTAATGAAAGGAGCCGCTAAGAATGAAAAGAATGAATGGAGAAACTCTTTGCCACTCTAACGGACAAAGAATATTAGGGTTGGACTGCTGTTCAATTGACATCACGACGCACGGCGTTGCTTTGAAGAACGTACTGTATATACAACATGAATCTATTGTTTATGGTAGAACCTTTTGCACTAGAAAACGCATTTATTGTTTAACATAGAAAAGTACAAGTGGTGAAATGAAATAGGGCATATACAAGATAGTAAAAAATATAAAAAAGTCAAAGCCAAAGAGAGGTTTTCCAGTACTCTGTGTCTTACGGAGAGACGCTCTAGTTGTCATTGTTTAAGTCGGTGCACATTTAAAATTGTGCATGTCTTAGACCAACTGAAAAAAAACAATGTAATCCGTAAAATCAAAGCATCTGCTAAACTCTGTTAATGTTATATAAAACATAAAATTGATTGGTTCTCTGTAATTTACGACAATAACAATTTTTAGGAGCTGGGACGGTGAGGAGTAGACAGAATGAATTTAATAAAATAAAAGACCGTCTCAAGCGCAAACGCGTTTCCTGTGCATTTCCTTATGTTTCTTGCTTTAAAATTTCCTTTTGGATGTCAACTTATCATTTTGTGCTGGTGATTACGAAAATGTGTTTTTATTTTGGTACTAATACACCGTGAAGACAACATTAAATAGTGTTTATTTCATAACCACCGATATAAACCATTGCTGGAAAAAACATGGCTATGTTTATATTTAATACTAATAATTATTTTAGGCTTTCTACAATTTTTGCCCTACTATCTCACAACTAACATATACGAATTGTATTATTGGATTGGTATTTTTATGTTAAGACAAAAAGCAGTCGCCGAGCACTTCAGAAAGCATATATTTTCTTTTGTAATCTAAGACATTTACCCATTTACATTAACTCATTTTCCCATGAAAACCCATCTTTGGCGTACCTGTCCAGTTAGCTAATATTGTAATTTACTTGTATTATTTTATAATTGATGAAACTAGAAGACCAATACTAAATTCAGTTGAATTTAACAACGGCTTTCATCTTTTGGTAAATTAAACTCTAAATTTTAATAGATAATCCGAATTTTTCACCATTCCCACAAACCCAAAAAGGCACACAAACCCATATCGGTTCAACCGGAATCATCCCTTTGGATGCCCTCGGTCGTCATACTATTAGATTGCTTCCTTCCTACTTTTCTGACTTTTTTCCGCCTTAAGAGTAATTGATTTTTTGTTTCGTAAGGTATGGTATGATGGGCGGAATCTGCCACCAAGTAAGTTTCATTGTTGTGCGTGCACAAGTCGAGCGTTACAAATTTAATGTGTTTGTGTGAATGGTTTAATGATAATAATCGAAAATTAATCGTTTGTCTTGTTGTAATTTAATAATAAAATGCATATAATTGTGTCACTGAGGACGAAGTAGGATGATTGTTCAGTACCATTGTGTTTAAATTTTTTTCATTAGATATATTTTTTTAAATCTTATAAAAAGTCGTTCGTGCATATGTTTGTCGGAGCATCAGATCTTATCGATATGAGCTACAGAAGCCATATTCACTCAGTTTCGGTTGGTTTCTGTTTATATGTACATAAGTTATCGAGTTTGCCAGGCCGCTAGTTTAAATACTAGTTTCTAAATATGTAGTACAAAATGGAAATCAATATTCTTATGCTGCACCAATAAAATATTATTGCTTCATTGAAAATTGATTTGAAAAGCCGTCTATATTTTGTTAATGGCACTACATTAAACAACTAAACTAATGAAAACAATGATAATATCACCGACCGAGAAGAGCAGCAACAAAAAGAACCTGAACAACCGATGAAAATCGTTTGGCAGTTCGGCAAGCGTGGCAACACGTCGGCTATCATTGTTGCTCAAAGCAATTCTTTTCTGTAATAAATTCACACGACACGTACACGCGAGCTTGCACAATTACAAAATCGTGCTTGATTCGTTGGGGCACAAACAGTTTATGCCATGCTCCTAATACACCATGATTCCAACCAACACACTCGTATTCACAACTTAACACTCATTTATTGTTGTTCGACTCTGTTAACTATACATGTATAAATATATGTTTACTTGTAGTGCTAAATGTGCAAAAATCCACTTTGTTTTCGCCATAGTTAATAATTTGAATAGTACAAAACAAAACATGTATATATGTTAGGCAAAAAGTTCAGCGTACTCTTTGACTCATTGAGAACTTAAAATGCTCAATTTGGATACTCATGTTGAGTGCACTGTTGATGACAGAAAAAGAGAGACGTATAATGTTTATATTTGTCTGTATAAATGTATATGTTCGGTCGCCTGCTTTTACCATGGTATAAGCTGCGAGTGCGAGCAAGTTTTGTTTATGAAGCAGGGCGGTACGTTCTTATTCTCTTTGCCCATGTCTCTTGTCCATAGCTGGCTCGTACTTTGTTGGTCTATCGTTCATTTGTTCACTCGTTGTGTTTTGTTTGTTCTCGTCGCGTAATTAATTGGCAAGAGCCGTTGTCGGAGTCGGAATTTTTTCTCAGCGACGGGTGCATGTGCTAAACGCGGAAAAAATAACAAAATTATGTATATAACTTGATTGAAAAGTGACATTAGCATATATTAATAAGTGAATGTAATTCCAATAATAAGAAAATAATTTACATAATTTATAAATTCAATTGAAATAATTTTTTTACTATCATTTGTGACACGCTAGTACTTATATGTATCATCGTAAATATTTTAATTCTTAAAAACAAATTTTGGCCTGAGTCTGTGTCGTTTTTCAGATACACAATCTGTTGCTGCTATACTCGATTATCGCTTGTTTTATACCACACGCAGATACAAACAAATATACATATCTATGTATGCATATTAATTTACGAAATTGTTTAATCGTTGTGCATAGTTGTATATATATCTGAAATTCGAATGAAACCAACAACATACCATATGAATTATTTAAGTACAATTCGTAATACTTTAAAGGATAAACAAAAAATTAAATAATATATAAATTGTAATCGGGAGAATTTTTAGCGGCACTGTTTCGAAAAGAATAGATTTCGTTGACAATAAAATTAAAGGATACCTGGAAATCTTTAACATCACATTGATCAACTACAATATAAAAGAAAGACGATCCAAACGACTTAATTGTGCCCTTTGCTACAAAAGGCTACCCTTATTGCTTTCTCTGAGAACCGTTGTTAAAAGTGGCTATCGCAAAAGATTACTATCATATAAAAGATTAGATGGAGTTTGTAAATGCCTCGGAAAAATAAATAAACATTTCGAAAACAAATTACAAACGAATATAGAAGAAAAGTATTGTATTGGAAATTAAAGTAAAACTATTTTTAAATATGTGTAATAATCGAAAAGTGAAATTGAAAACATGTGCTTTGTAGTGAAATTACAAAAGAGCGGCAAAAAATTAAAGTAAAAGAATAAAGTTTGCCTAAAAAATTCCAAAAGTATTATTGTATAAGTCGAAAAGACAAGTGTTGTGATTTTCAGAGAATTTGTTAGATCTCTCCTTTCGCTGTTCTCAAGATGGATTGTGACTATTCGAAATTTTTATATAAACGTAAGTTGATAATGTGGTACATTAATACATAAATAATTGATTAAGCCAACTGAAGTCGAAGTCTTATGGAGACAACACCATCAAAAAAGGGAACAACAAATATCCATAGTCCACAAGAGAGCCAATAACGCCGCAACCTTAATTGTAACCAATTAGCCATATTTCGGTTGGTTTTTATTTTTAGGCGAAGCATGTGGACGCACTAATACGTCAACATAAAATTTATGAACAGCACATGTGAATCGATTTGAGGTCTTGCGTGCCATTCTGCTTGGCCCAACGAATTTACACACAAATAAAGCAAACAAGAAAATCAAAACTCAATTCATATACATACACTTATTTATATATATACATATATATATCGGTATTTTTATGTGTTTGGGATAGTGAGAGTTTTTATTCTCAGTTGTCATTTGGCAGTAGCTTCAGATTTGTTTAAGTTTCCTTACTTTTATCAAAAGATGATGAATTGCGTTTTCCGTTATGCTTTCCGTCGGCGTTATAAACGTACAATTGCCGTCGGTATTTTAAAATCGCACATAGCTGCATTTAACTGGGGTGCTTTAGCAAATGTGTTAGTTGTGTTTGGTAATTTTTCAAGATTCGTGTTTGTGTTTGTTTTGTAATGATCGAAAATGCAATGTTTCTTAAAAAAGTAATTGCATTGATATTTTGCTAGAACCCAATTCAAATTAGCTGTTTTGGTTTTCCAATTGTAAAATAAATAATAAATTTATTAAACAAAGGGTTTCACGGTGTTCTACTAAGATCTTTTAATATACATTTCCTCTTATGAAGGTAATACGGGTATCGGTAAAAAATGCCCAACAAGACTTTTAAAAACTGTTTTTATATGCTTTATCTGCTTGTTTACAATCCTCCTTCCACATATTCGTCACCTTACAACACTCGATTTCTTTTGTAAGTATTAATGAACGTAAAGAAATTGTAAATGTCAGCACACATATGTTTGTTTGATGGTTCTCGGCGGAGAATTGTGGTGCTCTTGCAACCCAACACCCTCTGACTAATCGCATATCAACTAGGTCTAAAAGAAGAAATGCTCAATTCACAAATAGAAGGCGGAATCCTTACGATATTCCATTTATATCGCATCATTGAAATAAAAGTAGTACAATGCAATGCAGGAAAATACAACAAGTAAATACATGAAAAAATAGTATAATAAAGTTAATATTAAATAGTTGATATTACTGAGAATACTGAGCATATATACTGAGCATACTACTCAGCAAATATATATATAAATATTCTTATCCTGATTATCAATGCAATTATTATCAATGTAACATTGCCATTATATTTGGAGTGCTGAGAAAGAGTCACCCCATGAAGTGATTGTTTCTAGCATACGCAGGTTCGTTTTGAAACTGAGCTAAATCGGTCCAGGAGTTTTGGTACTATCCCATACGAACCACGTCCACGTAGAAATGTTCGATGTCCGAATTTATTTGGAAAAAATACACTTCTATGTAGTATTTAAATATATACATCAAGGCATCGGCCAGGTCGATTTTAACTTACTAACTCTGAATTATCACTGTTTATTTTAAATTATTTAATTTATTTTCTTTTTGAACCGATTGCCAATAAAATATTTGAAAACGAATTCGTAAAAGACAACACTAAGGATTGTTATCCTTGTGAAAGGATCCGCCTTTCCCATATTTTGGAAATACGCNTGTGAAATAGACAGTTTTAAAATTGTTTGATATAATAATCGGCCTTTCCCATATTTTGGAAATACGCTTATTGGGAACTTTTTTTTAGAAATAGATCGATGAACGTTTGTATGAAAACAAGACAGTCGCAGACCAAGTGTTAATGGAAAAGAATTATTGGAACTAAAGCGATCAATGGATTAGATTAACATTGACTTAGTACAATTAAGCTGATATGTACCACTTCCTTCGTTGTCATCTCTGTCTTTCTCACAAATGAAAGCCTACAAAAATAACACAGTTTGTTTAAAAGTGGACAATGCGCACTAAACACCAATCGCACTAAATTGTCAATAAACGAGTGCATGAAGAAGCAAGCAAAAAGGAAGAACATTTCAGTAAAACTGTTCTAATGTGGGCATATGTTTCGGTTTTCTTTAGAATGAGAAACGCTAGTCGTTGTCGCACCTCTACTTCTATTTTAATTAACTTTACGCCGACCAAACTATTCACTTATGGATTTCGACTTCCAGCCGCTACATTCTTTTTACTGTTGTTGCGGTTGTTATGCAAGGAATTTATATTATTCCCTGGTAAAGCGCAAATTCGCATTGCCAATGTCGCGCCGTACATTATATTCCTATACAATTTCTTTAATTAAATTTCCACCTATGTCTTCATGTATTTAGTACGTTCAATTCAAAGTCCATGATGGCATATTTATTTTTTAAGGGTTGAAATTTTTATTAAGGATGAACTGTCTGTATTCCGTTATGGTCCCAGTTGCCATGATTGTGTATTATTTAATTATTTAAATATAAAATATTATAAATCCATTAAAATTATCAGTGGGGATGTGTATGAATGTGGCCAGAAAACGTGTTTCTTCAATTGCTTGCATTTTTGCAGTGATTGTTTTTGTTATTTTTGTTTCTCTTTGGTTGGTTGCTTTGTTGGTTAATTCATTCAATACATCGCGAGTGTGTTGCAACACTTTCGTTTCAATATTTATGTTCGGGTTGTTGTAATTCTAATTTTATGGTTTGCTCTGGTATATCTTTTTATTTTGTTGTGCTGCAAAATACGTGATTTCAGCGTTTTTCGTGCTGTTTTATTTTAGAGCGATTCTCTCCATTATATATTTATAAAATTTCCTTAATTCTTTGAACTTGTTAATGCCAATGTACTCTTCTGCAATACTCCTAGCAATTGTCTTTGATAGCTTGAATCTTAAATATATACATATTTTCAATGATGTTTAATTTACTTAAACTAATTTGCTTAAAACAAAATTATGTACAAATGTATTTCACGTAGAACCAGATAACTTGAATAAAAATGAAATCATATTAAAAAAAAAAAAAAAATAGGAGAATTTCTTAAAAATTGTTATAAAATACAAACAAAAAAGTGTTGAATCAGAGTGACAACATGACGAAAATTATGTCAAACTTCTATACATCAGCATTGCTTTTAATGAAGACATAAAATTGATGCATTGTTAATGATGCACCTTTATGTGATTTTCTTGCATAATTTTCTTATATTTCCTTTTCTTTTTTTTACTATTTTCATACTCCCTTAGAAGAGGTATGTTAACATCCACATTAATTTTGTAACGCACATAACGTACCAAGTGTAAGTTACGCTCTACAATATTAGAAAAACTATACTTTGGAATATCTCATTTGTGATCTTAAATCTCATAAAATGCATATCAATTATTCATGGACTTTGAAGACTAAATGCAATGCATTATAATAGCTTATTATTGAGGCCATACACGCTTATAGTTAACAATAGAAAACATATTGCCTTACTGATGTTGAAATGTAAGCCGCATAAGGACCATTAATTAATCTATACTATAGTTTTAAATAAGGTGGGTCAAGAGTTACTAGAAATAATATTAATTGGTAAAAAAATTCAGAAATATGAATCTTGATAAAGTAATTGAGTTAAGTTTTCTAGAAATGAAGTCAATTAATATTATTAGCGGTTTTTGTTTAAAATATATATTTCTGTCAGAAAATTTTGGTCATAAAAAATGCATCCATATAATTAACAAGTCGCATTTGTTAATTTTTTGTTAAAAATTAAATTGCTCATTTTCAGAACAAAACGATAAAAGTAAAAACAGATTTTCTATACAAATTTATATATTTTCTTGTACGATCTTGAACGGTCTTGTACGGTCTTGAAATTTTGTTATTGGTGTGCTCATTATTTTTGCCAACCTGTTTTTACATCAATATCTGATAATAAAACGTACGTTATATAGAATCGAATTATTGGCATCTGATTCTTTCAAACAAAATCCCATTTTTTTCATAAATTGGTCTAAGATTGGTAACTCGCTTCGATTATTCAGGAATTGCAAATAATAATTGTAAGTACACTGGAATTCGTTTTTCTAGAATTGTTTAGATATGTGTCTATTCACCAGATTACATACTCTGGGTTTAGTGTTTACTTCTGANTTATTGTTTTCTTTATTGTTTAGATATTCTACATACATATCTTACATACTCTGGGTTTAGTGTTTACTTCTGAAATTCGAAAAATAGTTTTCAACATAAGATAGAGATAGAAAAACCGTTGTTTTGCAGTTAACAGTTGAAATGTAACGTCCGAAATTTAAGTAGATTTAAATTTAAGGTGTTTCTGTTGATGAGTCGACTACAAATAAATATTAGGAAAATACCTAAATTGGTCCTGTATAAGGGAAGTACTTGAAACCCTTGAAGCATGTGTTGCGTTTTTTAATAAATTAATGCACGTTTAATAAACCGTCTATGCTTTGATATTGTATAGAGTATTTATTACTCGACAATTTATATGACCAAATCGTAAACTTATTATGTAAGGTTAAGATTTTGACACAAAGATTGTCAATCTAACTGAACATAAATAAAACCACAACCCATTGCTGTTTTAACAAATCCACTGAATATAAAACTAAAAAATTTTAATTTCAAAAGGTTTTGTTGGAAAGTGATACTTTGCACCTATATGTTTCTAACAGACTTGTAGGTCAGCTTTTATTGTCGGTTGTGTGTCAGATTTGGCTACCTTGCTTTCTCTTGATTAATTTCATTTAATCTTATCTTATCGTCTAATATATGCTCGAATAATTCTAAAAAGTGAAATGGCAATTTGGCGAAAAGTGAAAATTACAACGATACTAAAATAAAATTTATTTCAATTATATAGAAACCGGCAAACACTACAACAGTGTATATCTTGATACAGTCGATTAATAATTGTCGGTAATAGACGTAACCCGAACTTTTCACATAATATGAATTGATAAGCAGTGCTGAACACGTAGATAATTGGCAATATTCCTTGATAAGACCCAAAGGAAGACATACGTCATCAAACCAAATTGGATTGGAAAAATTGCACATGGGCTTAACTAAACAAAGGTAGCATTTTAGTTTGGTGAATTTGGAGAAACGTTACGTCAACTGCATTTTACTAATTTAAAATATGGTCTAATAATATAGGGCCTATCATATATATTGTTTATTTATTTACGTTGTACTGATATTGTCAATTACGTTTCTTTTCAATATAATCAAAACTTATGGAATGGAGATAAAAATACAAACAAATGTTTACTTAATATTGGAAAACAGTACGTCGGCCTAAATTGGGTTGTGCCGTATGGGGTCAGATATAAAAGTTTCCAATTTTATTTCATTACATCAAACATTTAATGATTTATATAACATTTTTCACTTTTAGTCATTTGACTAATTTGATTTAATCGGAAATCGGATCGAAAACAAAATCATTGGTTTTTCAAAACATTTCTTTAACCATCCAATTGGCACAGATCGGTCTCACCACGCTTCACTGCAGATGCAGCTATAGGCTTTAGCTGTACTCATCGTCCAATCGGAGAGAGAAGGCTCAAGAAATCCCACGCTAAAGTCCCAACTAAAGTTCTCACGAAACGTACATACATATGTACATGTGTGACCATTTATAGCCGATGAAACAAAAATTATGCGGGGGTAACAAGCCAAAGCTTGTAGCTGTTCGCTGTTGTAGGGTAAGAGATGTATACATACGTTTATATATGTGCCTCCCAATCCAAGTCAAAAATAACCCAATGGCTGGGTCTATCATTTTCGAAGGGTTATGTTCAATTTTTTGGCGACATTAATGAACGCTTCTGAAGATATTCCGGTGTTTCTTTAATTTTGTTCTCTTTACCCCCTTAAAAAATTCCGATCTTTCTTTATATTTGGAGTTTTGCTTTATGCCCCTTGTTGTTTGAGTCGGTTTCCTCCGTTTGGGAACTTGAAGAGTATTTGACGTCGGTGCCATTGCGTTGGGTATTTCTTCAGCTGTTGCTGCGTGTTTGCCGACTGTTGCTGCATGTCTGCCTTTCCTGCCGTCAGCATAGTATTCCTGGGTTCTGTGTTCTTTATACGTACAGTCTTGTTGTTGCTATTGAAGTCGTTGTTGCTCGGCATATTTGAACGCACAGGAATTTGAAAAATGTTTTCTTAGTTTAAAGCAAAAATAAATTCCATGCATCATCCGCCATGTTCCTAGCCGTGAAAAGCAACTCCGTATAGGCTCCATAAAAGCGAAGCAAGACAAGTTAGTCAACATATCGGAACATAGGGTACATAATGTAGTACTGTGAATTGGACAAAATGGACATAACAGAACTCATATCCCTTTCGCCATCTCTACACCACTCGTTGAAACTGTTCCGTTCATTGTCGCTATTATCTGCAATAAACATCGGGACTCATTTTAAATATGTATGTATGTAGGTACGATGCATGTATGTTTGTCTATAAAAATACCATACATTTGCGTAATTATGGAAAAATAATTTAGGAATGCCATGTTATTTTATATATACATTTTTTGCTACTTTCATTCCCAGAGCGATATCGCTGTTAGACCGCCTTCTCGAACCGGCCGAGACAGAGTTACTAAAAAGTAATTTTAACAATTCGAAAATCATACCAACAAATACAACACTTTTAATGCACATCTTCATTAAATGTACCTGAATGCACTGTATTTCATGAATGTCTTTAACACTTTTTATAATTTGGTACAATAGTTTTCGAGTAAACTGTATAATGCAAATGTCTCAAAATATTTATGCCTATATATGCCACATTAATCTTTAATGCAATTTCATCTATTCAAAATAATATTAGTACTTGTTCCGTCATTTTCGATACATATAACCTCTTTACGGTAGCATCACTTAAATGCCTTTTGAAGTTTTTTTTTGCATTTTTCAAGTTATACGTTTATTTTGACATGTCGATGTGTATTAGAAGTGCCCCTCCAATGTAGAAAAGTAGTATTGCCTATCTCTGTTGAAGTGTGAGTATAGGAAAAGAGCATATATTTATATATATATTTTATACATTTTGTAAAAATTGCAAAAAACAACCAAAAACTATCTCTTCTACATAAGTAATACATATTTAAGAGCTTTTTCCTCTTCCTATGGAGTCTATATCAGGAATGACTTTACTTTGAGCATATTCTTGTACTTTTTAGCAGAACTTAGATCTAACCTTTCTTACTAAATCATATGTTACGCTTTGAATAATTTTTTTTGGATTCAGTCGACTTAAATAATCTCTGGTTATAGAACATTTTAATTCATTGACTGAATCGGATGTTTATATTTACCCTACTCATTCATATCGTTCATAACTATTTATTATATATTTATGTGCATTAAAAATTTGCTTTTTTAGGTACCAAAACTCCTGAACATAGCTTCATATGGTAAAAAAAAAGCATCACACAAAATTCGCTATTCTTCTAATTTTCAAATATATAATTGGTATAGATGTTCCATTTTTTTTCTAAATCTGAATTTGACATTTTTTAATGAGAAAATACTTAGCGATAATTTGTACTATTGTAGGAATAGTTACATCGATCCCACTACAAAAAAACGTTTGCAAGTTAATTTTATTTGAGGACTTGTAGGTGGGGATAAATGAACTCCGTAAACAATTGGAACAATTAAAACACAATGCAAAGAATGAAAAAAATAATTAAAATTATTCGAAATTCCATAAAATACATTTAAAAACAATACAAAACACAAAAGTGGTCATGTAGATGCAAATTTTTGTTGCAACATAAATACCAATCATATTTCAGTTGAATTGGCTTCATTATAGTTCAACAGGGTTGGACATAACACACACTCAACCTAGCACTTGCACACACATACTGGCAAATATAAAGGTGGTTTTGAATATTTCACATGGTCATTATTGAGGGGTTCGCTTTGGTGCCCTTACATATATGTATGTAAGTTTGAAAAAACATGCATTTGTGAGTACAGATGATGGCATCATTGGCGACCACACATGGCATATGAAGTTAATTAAGATTTTTTTGTAAGAGAATGACTGAATATTTTTAGCTGATCAAATTCATGGCAACGACATGGAAGGACAGTATAAATAAAAAAATGCTTCAAAATTTAAAATATTTTGCTGTTTGAGAACTGAACTGAATATTAGAAATACACTTTAACATGATGTAAATATACTTTTTTTTCCATTGAAAACCATTCAAGACGTCGATAATTTAAAAAAAAATGCAGCTGGTTTTTATTATCATTAGTCATATAAAATAGATGTGTCCAACTAGGAAATAAATTAATTTTTCCAAACAGGTACACAACTTTCATACCACTACATTTACAACTGGAATTTTAACTAAATAAATAAAAATTTCGGGGAACATATCTACTTTCCATTTAAACAAACTTAGTGAGGTACACAGAAATTGTATTTATTTTATAAAAACCGTTAAAACAACCTGAAACGATATCTTCTAATCAAGTAATACTTATTACGTATATTTAAAAGCATTTCGCTTTTCGTATGCGTTCTGTTCTATTCAGAATCTTACCCAGAAATGATTTTCATTCTTGTATTTTTAGCGGAAGCTACATCTTGTACGTCCCATTCTCTCACTAAATCGTTGTAGCGGTTTATTTGTTGAGGATGCATTTTAATATTTCCCTTACTCATTCATATCAAATCAATTCATATCACAACAAAAGTTATTGGTTAACTATAGAACATCTTTACGTAGGTAAAAATTTAGGTTTTTATTTTAGCCAAAAACACAATTTTTTACGCACTACATTTTCAACTGCAGCTTAAATTAAAAGAAAAAAGTATGGGGAAAGATTTCTACTTGCTTAAAAAAGATTAATATTTCCCTTACTCATTCATATCACATTAATTCATATCACAACAAAAGCTCTTGGTTAACTATAGAACATATTTACGTAGGTCAAAATTTAGGTTTTTATTTTAGCCAAAAACACAATTTTTTACACACTACTTTTTCAACTGCAGCTTAAATTAAAAGAAAAAAATATTTGGAAAGATTTCTACTTTGCCTTGAAAAATGTTTTGACCAGTGCGAACTGTTCACTGCATTTCTGTGATGACTGCATTTTCGAAAAGAGTAGTGCATTGAATTGCAGTGCAGTGTATTGTATTGTATTGAGTAGATGTGGAGTGGAGAGAAGTGGATAAACGTACAATATTTCACTTTCACCACAATATGCGCTCACATAGTCAAAAGCCAATTTGTCCATCTCCTTGACATTCCCCATCACTCTGCTCGGAACATCAACTGCGAATACGACAACTGCGTTAGTTTATGTCGGTGTCCATTTCCAAAGTCGCTACTCCGCCTGGTCATCCGTGGCTATTGTGGGCGTTGCAGCCAATGTTTTTTTTGGTTGGAGTGTGTATGTAATCAACAAATGAAAAAAGTATTTCGAGTTTTTTTTCCCGTTTTTCATAGCTTCGTCATCACCACAAGCGCAGTCCAGTCACGAATCGCGGTAATGAAAGTCCGAGAAAAATATTTTTGGCCAGAATTGTTGAAGGACACCGCTAGTTCACAAGCCAAAAAAGTACAAACACAATCGCAAAATATCACAGCCAATGAGCATGACAGCCGAAACACCATAGGCTAATATAACCATAGTTAGTTTCGAAATCGGTTCTTTCATAATCGACCACACCAATGTTTTTTTATACTTTCTTTCTTAACTTTATATTTATATTTGAGATAAGAAGTTCGATATAAGCCAATTTTAATTACACATTCTTGATTTGAGTCAATTAACCTGACATCATATTGGATGAAATAGGTACACCGGATGTACGATTTTCTTTCAAATAGATATAGCCAAGTATATGGCATTGTCAAAACTAACCAAAATTATGCGCAACATTGATGTTAACAGATACTATAGTACCCTAGATATGCGTGACAAACCGTCGGGCTGACTGAATGAATAAGAGATGGATACAGAAAAACATGTCTGTAGATACGAATGAAGTTGTATTGCATCTTTTCTACTATTTGATTTGGGATTTTTTTGAGGGATACCGTCGCCACCAGGACATTTCAACAATATAACGAAACACAAGCCATCTCTGCAATATCTCTCGACAGGAACAATCGAAATTCCATACCAGGATGGTAAATGCAAACTGGATGTTCAAATTGGAAAAGATCTCACTCTCGGTTTTTGAGTTGTTGCGAAAATGCTCTGAATCAGAGAAACACAACCGAAAAATTCCATTCTTGTGCAATATGAACAAAATTGTGCATTCTTCAGTTACGTTACTAATGCCGCTGCCGTAAAATTCACAGCCATAGTCTTACTGGTATTCCCAGATGTCGATGCATTGTTGTTATTTCTCCTTTGGTTTGGTTGGGAACGGTTTTGATTGGCTTCGTGTGGTTTCGTTTGGTCGATGGTTAGCCGGGATGCCTGGGTTTGCTTTTCAGTTTAGAATGGGCGGTTGGCCGGCTGGCTTGTTGTCTCAATTCCCTATAATTTGGATTGCATTTTTCACTAGATGCGGCACACGATGAAACGCATTCTTCTTGCCTCTGCACACGTTGATTTCATATGAAATTCCCAAATTTGCATTGGAGGTTATTTGGCTTTTACTGACTAACAATACAGCACTATTGTTGAGGGTATAAATAGTGTAAACTTATGGTACTGTGAAACTCAACTAAAAATCAAAAATCGATTTGAAATGCTTTAGAATGAATTTAATGCAAGCAACTATGTTTTTCGCTTTACTATAATTGATCAACTACCGCATAAAATTAAGTTCAATTGCTGTACAAAAAAAAATTATTATATTAAAAAAAATCCACAAACCAATAAACAAAAGGTCTGAGCAAATTGAAAATGATTCCTCGTTAACCGTGGGTGCCAATGTTTGCAGTAACCCGCACTTACGTCCAGTGTGCTCCGCTTCGCATGTGAACCTATGACCGACAAAGCCGGCAATCGATGGTGTCCGTTGATATTTCAATTTGGGATCGACTTTTGATTGAGTGGTAGACAAGAGTGGCAGCGTTGTCGGTCTTATTGACTACGGATAGGATATTTCCATGTGTGGATATATACAAAATTGCCCTGTTACACTAGGCCACATGTTAATTAACAATTTTTGTTTGAATTCCAGTTTTGATTCGAAATGAAATGTTTTTCGGCCAATGCATTTTATTTCGAATTCATCTGGACAGAAGCTTCCGTAATTTCGTATGCTTTTGCGGATTCCAGTATAGCTTAAAATTAATTTAACGGTACATTGTCGCTTGTGTTCGTGTAATTGGAGCTTTCTAGGGAATTATATATAGACAATTATGCTCCGAAAAGGATAAAGGCTTACTAAAAAGACTGTACTTCGCTCAACACTATTTTGAACACATTTTTTTTATACAAACTCATGTTGTAGGATTTTTGCATTCAAAATTTCGAATAGTTCTTATCATTATGCAGTTCTTATTAAGTCATATAAAGTNAAGTTCTTATTAAGTCATATAAAGTGTATTCATTTTACCNAGGAAGTACTGTCAATAAGTACTTTGATTTTCTATGTTGTTTTAATTGATCTTTAAAAATAAAACNCAGTTCTTATTAAGTCATATAAAGTGTATAAATTTTACAGGAAGTACTGTCAAAAAGTACTTTGATTTTCCATGTTGTTTTAATTGATCTTTAAAANCAGAAGTACTGTCAATAAGTACTTTTATTTTCCATGTTGTTTTAATTGATCTTTAAAAATAAAACATATACCACTATTCAAATGTTTCCATACCAGATATACATTTTGGAAGAAGTTTGAATTGATGATTGTGTTCAGGAGGTGATCCTTAATTTAGAATATAAAATTGTAATTGCAATTGTGATATAACTCTTCTCTGAAGAAAATAATTTTGATTTTATTTTATAAATACTTGGTGTATTAATTTTTCCAGAAAAATATAAACTACCATCGGAAGAGACTTTTCCTAAAGAAAATTTACTATACACACTTCAATAAAAATACGATCTGATATAAAGCCGTGTTTTTCGATCTTCTGAATATTTACGAAAAATCGATCTTAGGAGAATATGTAAACGAATACCAAGTGTCTAACAAAAGAAAGACATGAACCCCACATTGCAAAATATTTTTGACAAAAGGTCAATTTTATGCTCAGAAATCTTGGGCAAAGCATATCTGTCTAAATTGTAGTTGTTTGTACGAAATGCGAACTAAAAAACTTTTTCGAACGATAATATTCAAATTAAATCAATTTGAACATTCTATACAACTGCATTTTTTCCGTATCCGAATTAAAGTATTCAAATAGAGCAAGAACTACATATTTTAAAAAGATAAATAACATTGATAGTAAGAGATATTTGATATTAATGAAATGAGATATTTACACATTCACACAATAAGTAGATTACATTGGTTATTCAAGCGTTAACGACAACTCGATCTGTTTAATTCAAAATTATTATTTTTTATTGAACAAAGTCATTTCTGTTTAATGATTTTAATTGTAAAAAGTATTGTAATAGCCTCCATATGATGGTCATTTCTAAAGATAGAAAAGGCACGCTCGGATGAAGTCACCGACGACCCTTTTTACTGAAACAGAATCAAAGACCCCAAAATGTATATTTAAACTCAATCAGAATCAGCTCCTTTCTAAAGTTAGCCATGTTTGTCTGTATGTCCACACCTATTTACACAGTTTTTTACTGTCGTGATATAATTTGGTGGACAGAACGAAATTATTGTGTTACAAACAGAGAAAGGTAGGAAGGTATGTTACAAAGCGAAAAAAATCGAAAGACGACAAAAAAACATGCAATATTAAATATAAGTTTTGCATATATTTGCGCACGGTCAAATATGAAAGTTTTCAGAGGGGCACAATTTGGGTTAATTTGGGAGGAACCAAATCCTTTGTACCGATATCAATACAAGCCTGGAAAGGGATAATATTTCATACACATATGTCAATTCGTGTAAATCGTGTTTAAAACAGACAGACACAGAAATATTCCAANTTAAATATGGTTTAAAACAGACAGACACAGAAATATTCCAAATGTAAATGTCGAAAACGGAATGAACGAATAGATAACGTACTTCTATACAAGTTTTTTAAGAAACAACTTTTTTAGGTTCTAACCAATTGAACGTATTCATATTTAATATTAAGATATTAAAAAACAATATGTTCCGATTATCTTCTTATGTTTACATTCAGTTTAAGTCATTTATTAGTACACTAGATCTTATTCAATTATATTTCAAATGTATGTTGGAGATAAGATTTAAGAAATTATGATCTTGGACCAAGGAAAATTATTACCCCAGTCAGTCGTCGTCAGTCGAAGGTTGTTAAAAGGCAAATAGCTTTAAAAGTCCGACAACTACCTCTGAAGGGCGGCACGTATCTAAAGAGACTTTCAATACGATTTTCTAAATTCAAAACAAAGGATCCTGATATCGCTTCCGACGGAGATAAAGCTTACAGCATGTTAGGCAAGAGATATGTATTACCAATGTTTTAGCTACTTTTGATCAGTCTCTTCAAATGGATGTTCCAAGGTGTTTCATTCCTAGTAAAGCTCCTGGAATTGACTCGATTGATGCAAACGTGAATGTGAAAAGAGGTGAAGTGGTAGTCGTCAATAAACCAGACATGAACAGTGATACAGATAATCACTGTTGTTCTGTTCAGAAGCGTTCTTTCATCTTTGAACTCACCAGCGGTAATGGGGGCAGCCTACGATACTACAGTTTAGCTATATCTGATTCTCCTGATTTTGCCTCCAAGCTTCTACTAAGGCAGTTAGATGCTTTAAGACATTGGCCTGTGGATCCAAAATGACAGTTAACAAAGAAATATTACAAAACATGACATTTGCTCTTCTGTACGGAAAGGATGCCAATTATAACTCTGTAAAATATCTGCGGTCACTAAGCTAAGCCTCAATTATTTAAATAGTATTGTTGATCAACTCAATTATCCGACTACTAATTTGATGGATAATACTAGGCATTTAAGCCGATTGAAAAATATTCACATAATATTAATTATTTCTAAAATTTTATAAAAATTACTAAAATTTATAGTAATTTTCTTAAGTTTATGCAATTTAAATTAATTTGTATTAGTACCTTAATATTGTACATTTTGTTAATACAAAAAATTTTACATTCACTATAAACATCAACTAATAAAAATATTTTTTTATTTATTTACAGGTATGTTCATTCTGAATTTTCATTTCAACACTACCGCAGATTTAATGTGAGCTAATCCCAATGATGTAATTTGTTATCATGCAATTCATTTGCTTTTCTAAATCCACAGTAGTTGTTATGTTCAATATCCTCATAGTAATAGTTGTTAGTGCCAATGATAGAACGTAACTCATTTGTTACATATATTTGTTAAAATGACTGGATATTGATATTACTTAATTGAAAATAGTAAAGTTACGTACTTTTAGAACAATTTTTTATTAAACTACACCAAATCTATCTAGTAATATTAAGTCATTATAATCGTGAAAATTTCGTATTGTCTATGGGGCAGGAGCAACATTAAATTAAACAAATTGAATAAGTCAATATGCAGTAACAAGATACGATATAACTTCGGTTTGTTTAATAGAAGTCTTCACCAGAACATTGTCATTTGTATCAAGTACAAGCCTCTATCTCTCTAGACCTCTAGTCTCTAACAAGGCCTTTATTTGGGAGGTAATTAAACTTCTACGACTAGAAGTTTGAATTTTTAATGCAAAGGTTTAACCCAAATAAATTCAGGAGCGTTAAAAACTTGTGAAATTTTGTCAAAAGTTGTTTGTATGTACCACTGAGAAAATAATATATTTACAATTTGTTATTTGCTCTGTGGTAGTACCAAAGACCCAAAGATAGCAACTTGCGTATGGTCTCCTAGCAGTCTCCCACCTATAACAATTCCTTTAATATATATGTCTAGGTGCAAATTGCGAGACCGTTGAACCTTAAATGATTAAAATCTTCCATGTTTTAAAGATGCTGTCGTTTTTTATAGTTTATGTTATGATTTTACTTGTTTTTGGTTGATTGTAGTCCTTTGTTATATAACGGGTCTGGTGCCTTAACATATGTATCCAACAAGCACAGACCACAAAAATAGAGGCCATCAAAAATGATTTATGAATAGAGCCAAGAACAATAAGCATTGAAGTACCAGAACTACTGGATCGACAAAGCCCAGAACAAACCTCCGTGCATAAAAATTCTTCGTGTTACATAATCTATAATTATTTCGTGGTTTTCTTTGACTAGAAAAGCAACAAGCATTTAAATCAATAGCAACCAACATCAGGCAAATGTATGTATAAAATTCGTTGACGTTCGCGAAATTATAAATCCGACGAGTGGTGCGCATTGCGTATCACAACTCGCATTCGTGTGAGTGTTTATGTATTTAAGATGATGAGTCAGTGGAGTATGCTTATACACATTTGTTTAAACATACATACATACATACTAACAGTTTCTACACTTATTTCAGAGTTGCCATTAGAAATAAAATGATCAACTATACAGTACATATAACTCTTGCCTACAATACATGATATACACAGAGCTACACAACAGAGAACAGCTCATTGCTAAAATATCTGAAGTATTTCTGTTAATAACAGACTATGTGACTTTTGAGCATTCCACACAAGTTTAATTTGCGTTGTCTGGCGTATCCACATTCCATTGCAAATGCACACAGCAACACATAGGTGTATATGTACGTGCTCAGAGAATTCAACGGACAATTCTGAACAAACTTGATCGGATCACTCCTCTCTTTCACTCTATTGGTTTAATAGAAACTTGTTTGCTTTGTAGGTACGCTTGTTCTGTTTATGCATGCATATGTAGATATGAATGAATGTATGTACACATATTGTAAACGAACGCAAACATTTGCACACAGGCTTCATATGCTTGCTTGATTTTTATGTCATTACATAGCCTAATGGTTCGTACGTCATTGTATGGGACATAGGCTTATATCTAAAATGAAAGTTGATGCAACAAACATAACTAAAAACCTTAAATGATTATTTAATCACTTTCGTACATACAACAGAGCGAATAGCAGACTTTTAATATACATAAAATTATACTGGTATGATCTACACNTGAGCGAATAGCAGAATTTTACTATACATAAAATTATACTGGTATGATCTACACAACACTCTGTCGATGTAGGGTAGGAAACTGGCGACCAGGCCGATCATGATCATAATTCTCTCTAAGTTTTTGGCTTTCCGATTTTCTCTTCATTTTTCTTTCTCACCAACACTACATACAGGTTGGAGAGTCGACTTGGGGCCCTATTCGTCTCTACACAGTCGACTCACCGATCAGTTCACAAGTTTCTCTCGATTCTGCGCGTTGCTTTTTACCCGATTTTGTGAAATATATTTAGTGTTTTTCTTTTTTCAGTATTGTATGTTGTCAGATTTTATTCTGTGAAATAGTACCAGAAAAGAAAATCAATTTCTGGCTGCGTTGCTCATATGAATGTATGGAGAGTCGTGTTGAAAAATGTGAATGTGTGATGTTGTGTTTGATGCCATAGACGAGTTTATAATGTACTGCAAATTTAGTNTTGTGGTAGACGAGTTTATAATGTACTGCAAATTTAGTAACCGCTTACGTCACCACATCTCTCCCGCTCAAAATTGACATACATAGATACATTGGTACATATTATAATTCAGGAGAACTAGTTTTAAAACAGATTGATTTTGAATACAAATTCGTGTTGCTGAGGTTTTTTATAGATTTTTGTATGCCATATCATAAAGTNTAATACAAATTCGTGTTGCTGAGGTTTTTATAGATTTTTGTATGCCATATCATAAAGTTATTGAAAACTGTTTCGTACACTCATCTTATCAGAGCCGACACCAACGTTTACAGTAGACAAAATAAGAACCACGAACCACCACCACATCACCAAAGCGGTAATACAAGTTTTCATCGAATTGCTTTTGTGTTCGTGTGCGGGTCCGCGTTCGTGCGTTAGTCGTTCGCTGGTTTTGCTTGCTTGTTTCGCGTCCAAGTTGCCATTACGCCTTTGACGATTTCTTGTTATTTTTGTGCTGAGGCCTACTCTCCAACGCCATTGTTCCTTATTGTTGTTGCGTTTATTCTCATTGTAGAAGTGATCTTGGCTCTCACTCGCTTTGTCGACAGTCGAATGTGTTCGATGTATATGTATGAGTATTGTGTAAACAGAAATGGCAGAGTAAGAGAACAGTAAATGGCAAATTAAATTGAAAGAGTGAAAATTTTGTGCAATAATAACCGAAAATAATAACAAAAATTAATGAATAAATGACAACTAAATGGAAGTCAAGTAAAATAAAATAAAATTCCATTTAATGCTCAGTGCACTCGATGTGTGTGGACCAGGCAACGAATAGTCAACACAGAATACCAACTACTAAACTTGGCATCTCCGTTTACATGCTCTGCTACATGCGTCTATAAGTTTTTGGTTTCAAGTGCTATTTTCAATATTCTGTTTTCCGTTTTTGAATAAAATTGCGCTTTTATTGCCAATGTGAAGATGTATATGTGAAATTATACTACATAGTGTTATAAAAAAGTAAAAGTATACTACAACATCTACCACCCATCCAAAAACAAATTCTGAATAGCCGCGCACGGCATATTACATTGCACAGGAGACAAGTTAAAATAGCCGTTCATCTTAAGTGTATGTTTATCTTGCATTTGTTGTTGCATATCCTAAGCTGGCTGTATGAAAAACATAACTAGTTCGGGCACTTGTGGCAGCGGCCTGCTGCAATTGCAAAACAACCTAAGCAGCACAATTGAGGACTCAAAACAAAAAGGTTTGTCGTTGTTTCCTTTTATTTCTATGCTACAAATCTCTAAAAATCAAATGCGTTGGGAATTGAAGTATAATTCAAGATAGATTAAATATAAGGCATTTACATAAGTATGTATAATGTATATTCATTATTTATAGTTGATTTATTTATTGGTTCTCTGTTTATCTGCATCCGTCAACAAATTTTTTCAGTGTACTCAAACTTGTTCATCAGGAAAATAATACAACCACAACAACAGCAGCAATTTTTGTAGTAAAACCACTTTTTATGCCGAGCAGGTATTAACATGTGCCTGTTTCATTTTGTTGAGTTTGAGTGTGCGTTAGTGTGTGTAAGCTTGTCCGAAAACAAGTACCAGGTTGATCGGTTGGGTTTCTTTTCTTTCTTCTTCTTTCGGAGTCGTCAACATCGCTATTGTTGTTTCGATTCATTGTTAGTCATATTTTCTTTGATTGCCATGTCTTGCTGCACTTTACCTCTCATCCAGAAGACAAAAAAACAAAATATAAGCAGGCCAACTAGTTGAACCTGCGAGGAGCCCTCTTGATTTGGCTCGCTACGACTAAGAATGATAAAGGCGTGTTTAACACGGATTTTGGTCAATTCGCTCAGTCTCTAGTGAATGTCCGGATTTGTGGGGCAAATAAGTGAATGTGACGATAAGAGTACGCAAGTGTTTTCTTTTTAAGCAAAACGTCTCCAGTTGCAGCCAGATTTATATAATATATTTCTTCAAAATAGAACTTCAGTTCTATGGGGGGCTTCCTATCGACTACCATAGTAGCAGATCTGAAGATTATTTATAAAAAAACAAACTAGAGATATAGAGATACCTACACAATTAACTTTCTTACTTCAGCTTGAGCTTTGTTTCGACGCCCTATATGTTATTGGAAGCTATGAAATCAACCGAAAAACATTTGTTGTTTATAGAGAAAGTCCTTAAAATTTACGGTATGAGGGTGAAGAAAATTAAATTTTAAAACTTAACATATCGGCCGTTTGTTTATTATCATCAGTCACCCCAAATCGAATTTGCATACGATTTAGCCGATCCCCTGGAGCATTTGCTTACTCGCTTACAAAATTTCATTCACCTAGGTGAACTCGTTTCGGCTGTAACGTGTTTTTTTTACAGAAATATGGACAGACATTCAGTGGATTTATGCATGTCCCTCTTATGGCGGGGAAAAAACTTGCAAAACAGATACTTTCCGAGGAGTGTGTGCTGAAGGCACTATCAGAATTTAGATGAGTCGACGGACTCGCTCAATGAAAGCCAANGGTGAGCCGACTCGCTCAATGAAAGCCAACCAAATCGACTCAACGCAAGAACTTGTCCTACCAGTTTTGGGGCTGATTGTTATTGTAGTTTTATATCGTGCTCTTTTCATTTCTTTGGACTTACGACACATATTCATACACACTATCAGATACAGCAGCTCTCTCGCAATTTGCAGCATATATGTATTTATGTTTATACACACATTTGTTAAGCAGTCAGCGGATTGGAGGAAATTCGCTTGCGCTCCCGGCTTTTTAAGCTCACATCCCTATTTCTTCGATTTTATTGTTTTACCAAAAATTCTTAATTGTAACCTATTACTTTATTACTTCTTCATAGATATGCATATGATTTTAGACGTATGGTGGATCGTTTTGAATATCATTTGTATGTACATACTTTCGGTAGTAGTAGTCAAAAGTCTTGTCGTAAGGCGTTGTCATTCATAGTAGTTTTACATTTAAGGTTAACCAAATTAACTCTCTTCAGTAATTAAGTTTTGAAATTGTAAAGTTTTTGGTGGTATTGACTACTTTTCCGAATTGATAAAGAGGTTAGAGTGTAGGAGTACTATACTATGAAAAACTTCAATAATTAATAGGGACTCATTGTCAAACATTGCTTTGTGCATGGGAGATATCGAAACTACGAGGCAAATTTTGAACATGTTTATTTGTTTTATTTATATTTTCGTTTGAAGACTCTGACGGCAAAATATTGATCACAATAGATTTATACCCTCCATTGTCATTGGCAGCATTGGTAATCATTGGACAGGTCGTAGTGAAAAAGTATTACATTTGCTTTTTTGTGTCCTGTTTGAACTGTATTTAACCATAAAGTTTTCGTCTTTCATATATGTCCCTTTGTTGTTCATGTTGTGTTCCTTTGCACTTGTTCTCTTACATATGTATATTTGTATATACACATATTTTTGGGAGTTTTCAAGATTATCTTTGTCTTAATTAAAATTGTCTATACAAATAATCAGTACAGCTTTCGTAAACCTCTCCAAAAAAACTTACCACTTCTGCACCAATCACTTGGCAATACTGACGATAAACAAGCTGCTCTGTTGTCTGTATCACTATCAATAAACACATTTCATTTGTTGTTGCTACTGTTGCCGTCTTCAAATGAGTTGGAACTGCTGATTCTCATTCAGTTAGGGTTCGACGAAAAACCACAAAAAATATTTATATGAATATTAATTCCAAATTTGTAGAGAAATGTCCACCAGTCATCCCGTTGGTCTGCCTTTTAATAGACACCAAACTGGACTTCCATATGTATTATACATTTCTATATTAAAATGTTTATGTTCACATACAGTGTGCGTTTCAGTATATTCTAAATGGATTTTTGTTTAGTTGTCACACTGTTCTTTTCCCCATTTTCGTTTTAAGTTTAGCCAGACGCTGAAAAGTACTCATACTCGTAAATGTATATTTGTATTGTGTTATGTATGTATGTTTTGTCAATACTCTGTTTAAATTAAAATTGTTCATCTCTAAACATAACATATTACTTTTCTTCGTTTACACGTTCTTTGCCGTTTTATTTTCTTATATATACTAATGTGTGTATTTATATGGATATTCTTACAATATGTTAGTTTTTATGTACATTTATTTTTAATTTTTTTAACATAATATTTATATTGTTAACTGATGAGCAAACTTACTAAAAAGCAGCTGTGTATGAAGCATACCCAACAGGTTTCTTTCAGTTCGTTTCCAACTGACCCTCCTATTTAGTTTTAAAAGACACTTGCCAAAAAGTAAAAAACATATAAAATCGGCATAGTTTATGATCCAATGTAATGTATTTTTAGGAAGCTATCCAGAAAATATAAAGAACATTTTTTTTCAGGCATATGGTGGCTAAAAAAATTTTGAGCTTGAATTAGTTCCACTAAGAATATGTATTAATCAATTGGTTCGACTTGTAGGCAAAATCATGATTCATGTTAGGAAAGCTTTGCCATGTTCAGGTGACAAAGGTATAGACATAATGTATATTACAAACGGAAGAACTACTCTTTTGGCTGTATATAGGGTCATCCGTGAACAGTCCGTTTGATTGTGTAGTTTTCAATACTCCGACCATTTGGACGGCAGCCAGAAAACCCATCAAGACGAGTAGCATATACATCAAAATCGGTTGCCACCACCTATTCAACAGAGAAGAACTGATAGAACGCAAACAAGTTCTAAATAGTTCTGTTAAATGCATACACTTTGTTAAGATATTGGGATAAACCCTATTAGGTTTAGTCCCAGGTATTACTGACATAAAGTGGCTCACAGTTTCTTTAATTTGTATTTTAACCAAGTCTTAATCAATATAGGCCCCAAACTATAAGCAATGTGTAAGCTTCAAACATTTGGTTTTTAGCTAAGTTTTTTTGTTCTTCAATTACCAATACCGAACATNTAGCTATGTTTTTTGTTCTTCAATTACCAATACCGAACATTTCGTATATTAAACCCACTTTAGGACATGCTGGGTTGTCGACATTATGATGTGTTCATAGCCATCCCAATATTTTAACTAAATTGTCATACCACCTCTGCATCTAACATGTTGTTAGCATGTAAGCCTCAATTATTGTTTGTTCCTTTATCTGTTCTAAAACAAAACACAATCATACAATTTTCTTAACATTTCTATAATTGTATAATACATAGGTAATACGTTTGTACGAATGTTACTACTCTGGACGGTACACCCACGAACACTCAACTAGTTTCGGTGGCGGCATACAATTTCCTCATCTTTGGCTTCTTGTACTTTGTACTTGTTCGTTTTTCTTCTTTGAAGCCTAAACATGCTTGCAACGCGACTCACGCATGCAAACACATATAATGCAACTTGAAATAATTGCCTCACAAATATGTTTTGTTATATGCATGTTTGTATGCAATTGAGCAAACCATTCAACAGTGGACTTTATTAATAATATTTGATTTGGTTCGTAGCTCACATTAGCCGACTATTTTCTGAAATTGTTCATTTTCCTTTTTCTTTTTGTTGCGAAAACTGTATTTGCAATTCTTTGTTGCAATTGTAAGTTTCAAAACAACTTGAAGTTTTTGTTATTTATTAGATAAATGTAATCACCACATGTTGTTCTTTTAATGACATGAGTTTTTTTTTGTTTCATGCCACAATGAATTTCAACTAACCGCTCTACTTCGCTAATGTGCAAAAATTGCAATCGCTAATATCGCCAAACAATCAATGTTTCAAGATGTAAGACATCATGATCCTTAGTGTCCATATATGTATATCCTTATAATAAGGGTGTCCAGACAAACATCAATAATTAATATAATCGTTTATATTTTTGTATAAATTGGCGAAAAAATATATTTGTTTGAAATCGAAAATAGATTATAGCACAGAAGCGGGTATATTTTTAACTTACCTGGCCTTTCAAACACAGTCCTAAAGAATAGGAAACTAATCAACGGACCTCAGCCTTATATATAGCAATCTACAGTGTCAGGATTAAAGCCTTACAATGGTCCAATGTGAAGTCAAAAACGATACAGTCATCTCACTTTAGCAAGACTTTACAGTTTTGAGTGGTATGTGCACAGTGGTATGTGCTGGGTTCCAGGACTTCGATCATTTAATACTTATAGTATAGATAACAAAGACAACTGAGTTGAGTTGAAACCACAGCCTGGCCTGGTCGATGCTATGTTACCCTGTTATCGGACCATATACCAATTTTCTGTTTATAAATCCTTTTACATGACAATCCTGTTTTGGCAGAAAACAAAAGGTCCTTTTGGGACTACAAAAATGCTTCGAGAAAAACGAAATTATCAACTATCCACGACATTTCGATTTTTCAAGGTTTAAAAAAAAATTGTATTAAAAAAAACATTACACAAATGAACTGCATTGTTACATCAAGATATTTTTCTGTGTTCATTTTGGGGGCAACATTACAAAAAGTTGAAATGTTTGAAAAATAGAAAAAAGTGAAGGTCTAAAAACATAATTACATTTTAAATAGTTTAGTTTCAATTCGTTTCTTTAAAAACAATCAACATCTACCTAAATGTTTCATTAAACTCACCCTTAAAATCCTTTGAAATTGTGCCATACATAACTCAGCAACGCCATAAATCCTTCGAAATCAACGAAATTCATTGCAAATTCTAATTAGAAATGAGGGCGAAATATATGGAAGGGTAAGAAAAAAATTCGACGGTGGTGGACGCTAAGGAACTACCACGTTCACCACCGCATTCAGCAACATCTGCAGCTGGAAACAAACAAACATATTCATACAAAACAGACTTACACTTGCAAGGGGAGCGGATAATGAACGGCTGGCAATTGGAATGCGTTATTCGCCTCTTACGGCTTTGTATTTCGATTTCCCAAAACACAAAAAGGCATATACACACATATATCCGTCGACAAAACCGAAACACGAAATTTACACTTATGCATCGCATGCACTATCTAGTAAGTAATGCTATCGGCAGCTGAAACATATTCACTCACTCGTTTGCTCGCCCTTACATGAGTGTCGTACCGTAATTTTTCTAATAGACTACAACAAAAGGACAGGAAAAATGTTGCATCGCCGTTTCGGTATACACACAGACTGTGGAATTCAATCGTATATTTATATGTATGTGTATGCTACCTTGCCAATACGTGCCTTGTCCTGCCTTAATTTTTACCCTCTAGTTTTGTGACATTCAGCTTGAAGGAAATACATACATACAAATATGTGTGTTTGTGAATGGCCCATATTGCTTTTATATGCGTATGCACCGCCATTTGAGTGTGCTCGCTCATTACAACAATAATAAAAACGATCTTTGGGGTTGAAATCTTCAAAGAGCGGCAGACGATTGGAATGCAGAATGTATGTAAACAGGAGACCTAAAGGGAATAAATAAAATTCCTGAAATTCCAAAGGTATAAAGGCAGGGGGGGAAGGGTATTCTCGTGTAGAAAAAGGACGAGGACAATAACTAAGAGAAAGAGAAAATGTACATTCAAACATACAATATATATATATATATATACATTTTTGCATATGCTAGTGCTATGTTTTGGTTATAAATAAAATAATTATACAAATGGTATATTTAACAATTCTTTTGGATCAGCAACCGAAATTTTAAGAAAATGACCAATTTACAAGCAAAAAACAACAAATTTGTTCAATTAACGTACGGCAAATCTTATGTTCTGTGCTAAAGTTCTAATATACACAATAATGTGGAAAATTATATTTACAAAATAAATTTGAAGTATTCATGAAGTTATTATCGTTAGACATATTTACATACCTTTACATGTTTATGAGTTTTCTACATTTCTAAATCGAAAATATTTTATTAAACTTGTCGCTAAACATGAATTTGTTAATCATATTAAGCGCCTCTGAAGTCATATCCGCTTCTTGCCGAAGTTCGCTGAAATTGTTTGTCGNGCCTCTGAAGTCATATTCGTTTCTTGCCGAAGTTCGCTGAAATTGTTTGTCGATTCATTATTCGACATTCATCACTCGATGCTCGTGCACAGTTTTCCAATAGATTCGAGCGGCAACTTCAATGAGGGTGGATTGAGTGTATGACGAATTCTGACTCATTCTATAATTTTGTCCTTCTCGTTCGTTATATACGTTTGTGGAGTTCACTCAGTTGTTCCTTCGTTTTAGGCGTCCAACCCCGTCGTACACACCACCTTTATCGGCCGAAACCGTTTTAGAAACTATGAATGTGGGAAAACCCAGCAAGCAGGCTGGCAGGCAGGCAGGCAGGCTGGAAGACAGTGTGATAAACAGAGACCATCAGTTTTGTTGTTGATTTCGAAATCAACGGTTTTGTGCCGGTTCCTCGGTTTCCCGTCCGCTCTGAAACAAATGGTGGTTACACAATTAACAAATACGAAACAGTGATTTTGTGATATTTTGTAAAGTAGTCAACAATATTTTCGTGAAAAGTGAACACAACGGCTCCAAAGTGGCGCCGTTGTCAAAAAACATGGATTATCTGGAAGAGTTCCGGGCCCTCTCCGGTAAGTTTCGATATTTTAGATTGTTTAGACAATCAAATATTGTGATATACTTTTAATCACATAAATAATCTAAATTCCTAGAATTTGAATAGGAATTTGAGTATGTGTTCAAATAACCTTATCAGTTATATTTGTTCCATTTTGTTGTCTGGAATCTCGTTAGCAAGTGCTTTATGAAAGTACTTTAATTTACATACGTAGCGCAGTGTTTTGCTGGCTGCACAACTAAACCATTACTTGAATAGAACAATATTTACAAAACCAAAGGTCCAATATAGTTACATACATATGTATGTAGTGTAATCGTACCCTTGACATCGAATTTAACGGAAACTTCACCCTCGTACTCTCTTCGAAGTACATGTGTATGAATTTTAGCGCGTGTGTCTATGCATATAGTTTTTTTTCTGATCAAAAGTATGATTTAATTTAATCTCCTCTATTCATTCGTCATCACTTCATATTTGGATGGACAACACAAAAACAATAAGAACTTCACAATAACATGAACATTTACGACTCAACCAAAACGAATTCCATTCTTTGAAAAGTGGTGAGTTGCTTGGCATCAGACCAACATTGAAATGCAAAAAAGAAAAAAAGTATTTCATGAAAAAATGGTTATGATGAATGATAAAGTCGAATATGGAGTTATATTTATCAGCAGTAAAGGGATGATGATGATGAAGATAACGATAATTATGACAGTGATGAATTTGGAAAATGAAAAAGCCACTTGAGAGAGCATTCAAATGGAATTTATTTTATGAAGAGCAGAGCGGAATTTTTGGTTCAATAAAAACAGCAAGGAACAACAAATTAACTTGCAGGAAGGATTTGGTCCATTTACATTTTTGTACGTAGTTGCAATGATAAAGTTTTGTGAATTAGAACAGTTTCAAATGTACATAATTAGTTTTACTTTAATTCGGGTCAGTGGTCTCTTCCATTTATCTGTTAATACACTTTTTGAATTAATTAATTTTCCTTGTCTAAGAAGGTCTAAATGATCATATAAATTTGGTTGGTTGGTTGTCTAGCGGTTCATGTACCTTCAATATATTGGTAAAACAATATTTTTAAAATTCCTGAAAGAAGTCAATACACAAGTAGTAAAGACTTCATAAATAGAAAATGTATGTACGATACAATTGCAGGTATTAAAACATTCTTTACTGTTAACTTTAATGTATGTAACATACATACTTTTTCTTGTTTATCTTGGATGTTTGTAAAATATTTTTTCTTTCACATTCCTTTTTATTTCTGTTATTTTTGTTCGTTATACTTGCAAAATATTTAATATATTCTCAAGATAAATTAAATATCAAGTTCGTACATTGCATAGAACGTTCCAAATATATTAGGTATATTCTAAATTTTAGAGAAGTGGACAAACAACAGCAACGATTACAAAACGATCTAAAGCTGATGGTTTCTGTTTATTTCTCGAATTGTTGTTATTAAAAGTGTTTTCATGAAAAATGCATTACTGTACATAATGTTTTTTCCAGAACTTATTATTCTCTTAATATGCGTTGCATGTTTGTTGTTCGCATGCATTTGGTCGTTTGTTTGGCCGTTCGATGACCAACGAGCATGATAACACGAACGACCATTTATTTATTCATTGTATTCATTGACAAATTTCGATATTTCCAAGTTTTCCACACGTAATTAAGTATACAACTTGCGAGCCTTACAATGATGTATGTCCCCCTAAGTTGATGAACGCATGATTGGCAATAGAAAGGAAAAGTTAAAAGGGGATCTATTTATGTCTTGAAAAGTTAAATGCAATTGGTTAAATATAGAAACGTGATAATTTAATAAAATGTTGGAACTTCTATAGTGATTGTATATTCATTTGAATTTACACAAATCACAGNTTTTAATAAAATGTTGGAACTTCTAAAGTGACTGTATATTCATTTGAATTTACACAAATCACAGTCGATGAAATGGACCAACGGCCAAGCTGTGTTGGTATTGTTCTTTTTAGTTAATGGAGATTTGCGTTTAAAGTTTATGGCCCAGAGCATTGTAGTGGTGTATTACATTTGAAATGGCTGAATTCACATTCCGCCCCCAATAGTTCCACTCTTTGACGTATATTTTTTTTGTTGCTTTTGAATGCTTTTATTTGAAGCCTTTACTTTGCGAATGCGAAGCTAACTCACAATCGTAAACATTTTCATTAAAAATCCTTAACTTTTACTCAACAACACAAACGAATATATAAGGTAAAAGAGAGAGAGAGAGAGAGAGAGTAAGCATTGCTAAAGTGAATAGCGTACAAAGCTTTGAGCCATTGCGTTTAAAAGCGACTTCTTAAGTTTGCCTTACATTCACCCTTACATAAATGTAGGTAAGCATACTCAACAACTACTACTAGCACTCGCAAATACACAAAACAAAACCTCTGTACAAAGGATTTCTTCAAAGCGAAATAAGAACGAAGGAAACGAAAGGAGCGCTTTTTGCAATTACAAAAAAGACTTCTAAAATCAAAAAAAGCCGATGCAAGCTTGTGAAAGAGGTGAAAATTAAAAACGACTAGTATTCAATTAAATAGGTGCTCTAAGCGAATACGAGTGATGTCAAGTTACTTTAGAAAATTTGACTATAAAATAAGAACAGTTTTATACCTTCCACCTGAGTATATTAACAAAACCTGCTAAATAAGTTTAATGTGTCAGCAATCAGTGGAGGGCATTTTTTTTTTTAGGCATTTTAATTTATAAACGTTTGTATATATAGTTTGTATAGAAATTGTTAACAGTAATCTGAAGATCCAAGCCGTCGCATATGCCCAAACAAAAATATGAATGACATGTCTGTGGCAATTAATTCCATTTTAAATTAATTATTTAAAATAGAAAAATTATTTAAAAAACACAAGAAATTCCTTTAAATTTCCGATAAAGACAATCTATCGAAAATTTTCCAAATCTGACTTCTAAGGTTAAGTTGGAAAAACACTTGTAGCTTTATGAATTAAGTTTGTATACAAATGTATTACACAACTTGCTTACTTAAAGATGGTCAGTGGCGCCTGAGGATTCTGGTAACCTCTACACAAATTTACCTCTATTACCCGTTTGGAAAATGAATTGCAACTTATCGATGTTTGCCGTCACGCTGTACACCATGAGGACCAAGTACATTAGTTTACAAGCAAGGAGGGAATCGAAGCACCGGCGAATGTTTATCCTTATATTTCGACGTATTGCTGTATCAGCATGTCGCCGAAAAAATACATCTCTGCTATGTGATTGCAGACTCACTCATAAAACACCACATAAGTGGTTGTAGCACTGTGAATTGCCGCTGGTAGTCAACATCAAAATATAGTATCACTCGTTTTTAAATTTGTCACACAACACTGTGTAGGGTGGTGACGATTGCTTGCCATGATTTGAAAAGGTGTTGTTTTTGCAGATAAATAAAAATAATGATATTTTGTTGTTTATTATATGGATTTATAAAGATGAAGTTTGTGTAGCGCTTATACAGAACATTTGCAATGTTTGTCATGTTATACGATTCTGTTGATTTAATGTAATCATAGTGTATTGTGTCATTGCAAAACTGATTTTGGTAGTTAGCGCACTTTCTAACGGATGAGAATTCATGTTTTCACCAAAAACTACGAAATACTATATTATCATAAACAAATTTATATAGACATTGTTTTTTATATTATTCATTGTAAATTTTAAGCATTTGTAGCCCTCAACAAAATGAAAATTGTTGAGAATGTACCTTAATAGGTCAATAATAATAATTGTTCTTATTTGTTTATATTTCAGACGGCATCGTTGGGCCCGGCACCATTACGTCGCCGTGGACCCCAGTCAGCGCCGGGCCTCCCGGCGCATTAGGACCTGGGGACACGAATGGCAGTATGGTGGACAGCAAGAACTTGGATGTCGGTGATATGAGTGACGTAAGTATATAACATAACCAGCAAATATATTGCTGTTCCCCACTTGCTCACCATCGGCACAAAATCATAAATCGTGGCGAGAACTCCAATCAGCTTAAGTTTCTGGCAAATGTGCTTAGTAGCATTGTGCACAACACACGCAGAAATAATCGGAAAGACAGTCATTAAACTACATTCAAAAACTTCTCCATATAGAACAGAATTCGTCAATGTAATTTGACACTTCACCTTTTGAATGACAACAATCGTATGAGTTCAAATGTATACTCTAATCGAAACCAATATAGACGACCAGACTCAATCCCCATCACACATGTATGCGTTGAATAGGTAAAATAACCAATTGGTATATTTAATGAACGAATGAGACAGCGAGAAGAAAATCCCAAGAGACACTCAAATTGCTCATTAAAAGTCACTTACAATTAATGCCACTTGAAATAGCGTTCAAGTGTGTCACTTTTGACACTGGAAGAATCTGCCCCCTATATGCATGATACATGTATGTGTTGTGTAGGTGGTAACGAAGACAATGTACCAAAATGAGGGTAGGGGTTATACCAAAATGTAAGATGACAAGTTCCGAAGGACTGAATATTGAACTCTCGTATGACATTTCATTAGATACAAGACGCAAAAACAACATCAGTAGTTAGACATTGAAGACGGATAAATATGAATTTAATCATGGCATCAAACGAAAACAATTTTTGGTGTTGTAATGACCCATATAATTACGCTTATTATCTAGATACCCACTTATCTGTTTTTACAGGACGAAAAAGACCTGTCATCTGCCGATGCTGAAGGTGTCTGGAGCCCCGATATTGAGCAAAGTTTTCAAGAAGCCCTATCTATTTATCCCCCATGTGGTCGACGGAAAATCATATTATCTGATGAGGGTAAAATGTATGGTAAGTTATATATATAAATAAGAATGAAGTATGGTATCTGTTCGTCGTGAGCTTTGTATTAAAAATAATAAATAACGAGTTGGTTGGCAGTTTTCAGTGGAAACGATTTGAAACCTTGACTATAAAAACTGCAGTTATTCCCTCAGCGGATGGCTTTTTGGAACGGAATGCCACAATACAATGTCATTAGGTTTTGTTTGATGTCTGTTGGGATATGATATATTTGAGTTTATTTCAAATAAATAGAGGGTTTTAAACATTATTCACTATTTCGATATGAATATGATTAAAGATATTTTTGTTTGTGCTGTAGAAACGTATCCAACTATTTTGTCCATGACAAGGAAATACTATTTTTTTACTCACTCCACAAAAAGTTATGCATAATACATTCAATTTCGACACTACGATTTTACGCAAATCAAGCTGAACTGCATTTCGGCTCCGTTAACAATAATTGATAATTTAATGGATCGCCTCCACATGGCTTGCTAGAAAACATCAATCGACCGACTCTGATGTGGGCTCTGAGGATGTACCGTAGGCAATGGCATATGCATACATGTCTCCAGTGAGTCTTACGTGTGGGCAGCGTAAACGAGAAACATTAATTGTATTACATTACATTTCCTATGTACGAGTATATGTTTTATGAAGTATTAAACGTTGCACAATATAGTCAGCATGGAGCACAACTAATCCTGAAGCAAACAAAACAATTCCCATCCATACATAATGTTGAGACATCTATTCAACTTTCCTTCAAAAGACACCTACGCAAATTATTCGCCTTTTCCTGTGTGTTTGCGTAAATTTGCCCATACCAACAATATGCAGACTCACATAGTGAAGTAATTACAGACACGATAAATATAGAGAATGCCATTTCACGAATAACGGTATGACAAGTAACCTTTGAATCAGATGTCCACATATTCAAATAACAACGTCGTTTTAATTCTTATATATTCTTATATTTTTAAACTAAATTTTCAAGCTAAAGAAGTTTGTCTTTCTCAGTAATTAACTAATTAATAATGTGTTACCTGAAAAAAATCTTCAAAAACTATACCCATATATTCAAAATACAGTACTTTTTTGCCACGACTAGTGATATAATTACCAACACGTGTTGTGCACGGATTACCGTGCTTCAATCGTATGAGAGAGTGTGAGGCTTTCTTATATCTTTAGGGCTTTACAAATAAATGTTTGCACTGGCTGTGTCGCTTTTCACAATTTCAAAGGGTAAATGACGTTCTATAGTTGTGAGTGCACGTGAATTTCAGAATGATTTTTCGTCTTGGGGTCATCTGTTTCGACAATCGACAGCGCTATTCCAACACTCTCACAAAATATAACTCTCGATAATTGCAGGCAGTTTCAGAGAGAAAAGCATTCTGTTTAACCGTTAAACAAAATTTCACAAGAAACAAAGCAAACACGCATGCCAACGAACTGGTTCTGACAAAGGGGTTTGCTGAATTTATCGAAGCAAATTGAAAGATTTTCAACTTAAGAAGTGTTTATCCCAAGTTATGGAATTTATTTGCACAACACACTAAATTTTCAGATTGAGTTTGTTCAGAACACTGTATGTGTGCGATAATTGCATGTTTTTTTTGTGAATTGCAGGCTTCTATTCGCCATTATTCCTTTAAATACTCACATGGTTCGATACCGACATTATTAACACCAGCGACGACACCCGTATCGCCACAAATAACAGCATCACCATATAGTATGCTGCTGTGCTGGATAGAAGAGCAACAACAAAGCAACAATCGCCGTTACTTGCTTAAAAGGTTGAACTACAGGCTTTTAGGGTAATGGTTACTGCCGCTTCTATAGATAATGAATTTCAAAAATTTCTCAAAATTTTCGGAGAGTAGGGTGTTTGACTGTGTGGTGCGACAAAGTAAAAAACTATTTACCACATGCAACGCGCGGCGACTCTTACACACACCATAAAAATAGCTTCTTTCGTAAAGCAAAACTAAAAAATGCTTCACAAAGAATTTATCGACTGCATGGGGATATTGTGATGCGCGTTGGAAGAGGATACACGAAGAGTTTACGAGATAGGCAAAAGCCATTGTAGTGAATAACAACAATTTACGTTTTTCTAATTTGAAATTGAGAGGAGTTGCAAAATCACATGTTCATCAATGCATTTAAAATGGTATAATAATATAACCTGTTTCTGTACCAACCTGTACTTTGCTTACAACCAAGAAAAGAGGTCCTCGTAGACCCCATAAAGTGTATATAATCTGAATCATAATTTTGTAATCCTAACTCTATATTGTTTTTACTTGTGCGTTTACTTGTGATATTGTTTTACTTGTGCGTTTCCAATTTGAGGTTATTGTTACGTTTTTTAGGGTGCCCGAGAGGTACTTTACAATCCTCTTTTTTTGAAAATGTATCCGTAAAGCAATGAAGGTTTTTGGTAATATAAACAGATGTGTGAAATAGCTGCTCAAAAACGTTAGAGATCTTTTAAACATTTGACCCAAGCTAATCTTAAGAATAAACATTTTAGCTGTAACCAACCAGTAAAAGACCTTAAAGCAAGAGAAAATGCCAAAAGGGAACCTAATGAAAAATTTAATTTCGACAGGGGTCAAAAGGTGATTAGTAGTTTGCTTTCTCTGTTTTGCTTTTCATCTAAATAGGATGAACGAATGCCAATTCGTCAATACTAAATTTGTTTAAATGTTGGTATGAAGTAAAGAGAACTGAAAGAACCGCAGGAAAATGTTTAATTTTTTAATTGTTAATTTCGGAATTGGACTGAGGTTAGTTTTGGTATGCCTTGATCTTCATGTAGTTCAAGAATCTCTAATACATACGCCTAAAACAAACAGTTTTTTCATAATTTTTTATTATAGTAAATTTATTTTAGTCAAATTTAATTCATAAAGTCAGAACAGAATATTTACATTCGTTGCGTTGGAGGGTATCAAAGCTTAGGCCGATGTAAATACTTTTACTTTATTCTATTTTTATTGTGTTGTAAAAGCTAAGCGTTTGTAAATCGATATTTATTTCAATAATGTGCTCCTGTTTTATATGAATAGAAGTATGAGTGTGCTCTGAAGCATTTAAGTGATTTTAATTCATTGCAAATCTATGACGAAAACACGGACAGTTTAAAGTAGAAAGATGTCACGTTTTAGTTAGTAATATTTACATGATTTTCCTCTAATTGCAATAACCAGTCATACGTAAAGGAAAGATGATTAAAAACAGAGAAAACATTTCCGGAGTTCCAAGCAAAATTTAATAAAAAACTCATTTTTGACAGGATGTTTTGGGTAACAAAAATACTGTAAGACATGTATTAGTATGATCCTTTAACAATTCAAAGAATGTACATACATATCCATTTGTTGTAAATTATGATTTTAAAATGGTCATGGAATTTTAAATATATGTTCTTAAACATAAGTATGATCGAATTATATTTAACTATTTATACAAACTTTTTTTAACTACGGTTAACATGCCAAAATGCAGACCAGTCATACTCACTCATTCGTTGTCGTTGTAATTGCAAAATATAAAAACAAGGGTCGGCCCAACCACCTTGATGAAAGAAAAAGAGGAAATTATTGTTTTGACTCTAGTTGTGGCGGAGTGTGAATATATACGTGAAGAAGCTCCTGTTATTCTGTATTTGTATACAAAGTTCGTTTCATCTAAATGTGTAAATATGTTTTTTTGTTACATCGTCGGGGACTAAGTGAGTCAGTCAGTCAGACCGGCAGCCCGATTCTCAACTAGTCAGTTCTGAGAGTCCACGGCGTTGAGAAAGAGAAAATAATTTTATTCGGTTAGAAGTCTGAAACTATGCCAAGAATGTGCAATTAGTGAGACAAGTCCACTGAAGTACGGGTCCAGCGCACAAAGCAGAAAGTCGTATTGCTCTGTGCCATGATATCCATGGACATACACATAAATGCATACATACTTACTTATACATACATATATACAGAACATGGATGGTTCAGGACAGCTCAGAATAGAAAATTCACGAAGACTAGAATAAATTCTATATAACAAATGGGAAATTACGCACACATAGAAAAGAAACATGTGACTGTACATGGCGTTGGTTTATAATGATGTGGGGAAGAGAAGGAGACTAGCGAAAAATTTCAATTTTCTTTATCTTTCAACTGAACTCGGGTGAACATTCAAAATAATAATTAAATTATATTATTGGCACGCCGTAATGGCTGTTGCGCTTCTTTTAGTCTAAAGCATTGAAAATTACTCTGTTTCTACATCCCCAGAAGGCATATTCACTTTGTCATGACATTTGTACAGCACAGATTTAGAATCAGAATGATACTTTTAGTTGGCTTAAACCAGTCCGTTTTTCAGTTGGAAAATTAAAAGCACAATACCATCAACAAGATTTTTAAGTGTATGAAATAATGATTGCTTATTTTTGTTGTAGTTAGTTCGGAATGTATAACTTCTTTTTGTATTAAGCGATTATATGGTTATCGTGTCTTTTTAATTGTCCGAGAGATTTTAACTTTTAAGAGTTTGGATCAGGACGTAAAAACATACCTTTTGATTATGAAAAAAATCGATTTCCTTAATAATTTCTCATTATTGTCAATACACTGTAAAAGTCCTTTATTTATTACATTTTTATGAACAAAAAAAAAATAGTATTTTTAAACAACTATAGTATGAAAAATAAATTATATTTTCGATGACATGCAGATATACCGACAAACTAGTGCTGATCCCAGCTGCCTATGGACAGCCCCCATATTGCTGGCCCAATTCCTACAGCTGGCAACAGAACCACAAGATTCAGATGAAACAAATAAGTGAATGGTCTGATGTAGGGTTTCATAGCATCGTTCAGGCTAATGTTAATACTTTTACTTGTATTTTTGATAATATTTTGTTGTTGACGTTTCTTTTAATGTAATGATTGGTTTACTTTAATTTAAGGTCGCAACGAATTAATCGCCCGTTACATTAAATTACGCACCGGCAAAACGAGAACACGCAAACAAGTCAGCTCCCATATACAGGTGCTTGCTCGTCGGAAGCTTCGTGAAATCCAGGCGAAAATCAAAGTTGTAAGTTGATGCCATTGCCGAGTCATTCACTTCACAAACCACCATTTACTCAATTTAATTTAACTAACCTTTTATTTAACATATGTTCATTAAACACAAATAATATAAAAATTTAATAAACACAATTTTTGAAATTTCACGCTTATATCATTCGAATCATTTTTCTTCTTCCTCCTCCTTATCCTTATCTATGAATGTATTATTAGTAAGCCATTTTTAAAAGCAAGGTTTACTAATCTCCAAACCGACTTGTATTGTACTGTGTAAAAAGATTTTTGATGGGTTCTAAATTGTCTAACAAAAATGTACGTGTGGTTTAAACGCACCTANCGGTTCTAAATTGTCTAAGCAAAAGTTACAAAAATGTACGTGTGGTTTAAACGCACCTATTTGTACGTAGATATCTTCTATAACTATTGTTCATTTATGAAATTCGTTTTATTCATTGTAATAGAAAAACATTTAGTTGAAGTCGATGTTCGTGTCATCGTCACTTCTTCAAGCGGTGTTCTTCATTTTTATAACTTCCAGAGGAGGGATATACCCACTCCGATGAAGGAGTCACCGGAGACAACATAAAGTTTCGAATCAGGATCACTAGTTGATTTATCCATGTCAGTCAGTCCGTGTGTGGCTATTGGGTGACCTAGGTACAGTGTGAGGATTTTTTTGTTTTGCAAGATCAGATCGAATCCGTTTAAGGGTTCATCCTCCCAAGGAAAGATTAAAATACATTTATTATAAATTGATAAAAAAATCATCTGTCGTTTTGAAGTTTTGTCTCTGATATATATTTTTTGTCTTCACCTATTGCCACTTCNGCTGATATATTTTTTGTCTTCACCTATTGCCACTTCAATTTAATTTCCAATCTGTAGATTTTCAAACTGGTTTGAGACCTACATATGGGGTGCTTTTCAAATCGAACGATTTTATTTTACTTTATGTGTACGCAAACACATCACTAAAAACATACACTGAACGACTGTACAATAAAAAAATATCACACACATATTTTCCAAATGTATTCCCTTATTTATATTTTTTAATTGATTTAAGCGTAAACCGTTCAGAATGTCGGCTTTCGCAATTCGGCTTACGTAATTCTCGATATTTGCTTCCTTCGAAGAGACACTTAAGAAAATAGCATGGGCTATGAATCATGGAAAAAGAGAACAAAACAATCTAAATAAAACTCTCTTTTAAGCATTTAGATTTTGCAATAACCCAGCTGGACAAAAGAGAANACTCTTTTAAGCATTTAGATTTTGCAATTTTGCAATAACCCAGCTGGACAAAAGAGAAAAAGGATTGATCAGAATGTTGCCCAAGAGATTGAACAATTTGTTTCCACTACAGCCATAATAAAAGTTTCAGTCATTGTGCTTGTTTTACATAGGAAGAATTCGAATTTTCAATGAACATTTTTATAATTAACACAGATAGGTGTCGCCTCATACACATTTATGGAGTCCATTATGGCATAAGTACAAAATATGAAAAACGCTGGCAACTCTCATAAGTTAAACATTTGTATTAACACTTGTTCACAGCTCAAATAATAAATAGCGCGGAAGCAAGAAATCGATATTTAAAAATGAATGACACATCGATTCATCGTCCACATACTCCTTCCTTAACTTATTTACAGGAACCGGATGGGAGCACTAAGGACATTTCATTGCAATTTATAAATGAGAAAGAGAAGGCATTGCAAGCAATGAGTGGCATGACGTCCTCCCAAATTGTCTCAGCACAAGCGACTCAAAATCTCGTCCTAGCTGCCAGCGCGCTGACTGGAATGCACCATCAGCACGTACGTTCGCACGTACACCCGCCACCGCAGCAACCTAATGTTACGTCTTTGCACCACCAAGACCACCACAATATTCAAAACCATTTTATGCAACACCAACAACAACACTTGCATTCACACACTCATCCACTACCTTCGTCGACAACATCGAATGGAATTATCACCTCAACAGCCTCGGCTGTTTTAAGAACTGCATCGACCTCAAGATCGTTTCTGCGGCAAAATCATGAATTTTACGCAGAAACAATGGCAGCAAGTTTACCCGGACATCCGCATGCTCACACCCAGCTGAATCACTTGGTGCCGCCACCTATGTATACGGGCGTAAGAACTTCAGCTGCTTCTGATTAATTGAATGTTGCGCTTTCATTATCTTTCCATACAAGCATACGTGTTTAAATATTTGCGTTCCTCTTTGAGTGCATCACCATTTCTTCTCGAATGCTCAATAATTGGTGGCAACCCATTTTCACAAAACTCCGTCGTACTGAAAATCAGTTGTGTTATGATTTTACACTACTTTTCTTATCAGATCATATGCCAATCATTCCCCACTTCACTAGTCCAGTTCTTAAACTCGAAAGATTTCCATTACTGTTCAATTTAATATATCTTTATGTGAATATATTTACCCATGCAAACCTTGCTTTTTGGTGGCTATTTAAGATATCATTTCGAATTAACATACATTTTATTGAAAGAACGTATTAACAATACTGGCTTTAAATTTTTTACTCTTAGCAATTTTGGCAGCCCGGACTTCAACCGAGTACTTCTCAAGAGTAAGTTATCCCGGAATGTTTGCATTACTACTGCCATTATTTTGCATTAACTTAGTTTTTATGATTATAGCATCAAGCCATTTGCACAACCTCCCTACCCCGCCGGCAAGCCATCGACAGCTGTTTCTGGTGAAATAGAAGCAGGACTTCCACCAGCACAATTGCCATGGGAGGGCAGAGCGATAGCCACGCACAAATTTAGGCTACTAGAATTTTCAGCATTTATGGAAATCCAGAGGGAAGAAATTGTAAGCATTTCTTAAACGCGTATATGTTACACTGTTATTTAAAATAATTCTTTTCCAGTATCACCGACATTTGTTTGTACAATTAGGTGGCAAACCATCATTTTCGGATCCTCCACTTGAGACCATAGAAATTCGACAAATCTCTGATAAATTTCCAGAAAAAACTGGTGGTCTGAAAGACCTTTATGAGAAAGGTCCACAAAATGCCTTCTACTTAGTGAAATGTTGGGCTGATCTGAATACTGATGTGACAGCCAGTGAGACCGATTTTTATGGCGTAACAAGCCAGTAAGTTGTTTTCGCTTTTCATTGTGGTGTCCGAATATAATTTTTTCCTTAATTTAAAGGTATGAGAGCAATGAAAATGTAGTGCTCATCTGTTCGACAAAAGTGTGCTCATTCGGCAAGCAGGTGGTCGAGAAAGTGGAAACAGAATACTCACGTTTAGAAAACGGCAGATTCGTTTATCGGATTCAACGATCGCCAATGTGCGATTACATGATAAATTTTATACAGAAACTCAAGAATTTACCTGAACGCTATATGATGAATAGTGTCCTGGAGAACTTTACGATATTGCAAGTAAGTTAAAAGTTAACAAGTTTTACGTACGTTCCGGTTTTGACTCATTTTGCATGTTTGTAGGTAATGCAAGCACGAGACACCCAAGAGACTTTACTTTGCATAGCGTACGTATTCGAAGTAGCCGCCCAAAACAGCGGAGCGACGCATCATATTTACCGATTAGTAAAGGAATAGCATGAGCTTCAAAATTCAACCATATCTACTTATTCCGAGTTTCACAACAGTACCAGCAACACCGGCACTGTCATCGCCAAAGAAAATGTTTGTGCAAGTATTACGACATTCACAACTGATTTGGGTAAAACATCAAATGCTGCTTCTAATATTGGTACTGGTACAGATGGCACTAGAGATTTTTGTGTCGCTGCGGATCAGAAGGACGTACCAGCCGAGGCCACAAAAAAGTCATGTATTATCAAGCGGTTCACCACATCCCCAGTAGCGCTAGAGTCACCTTTCCAAAGAGACCAAAACAGCCATGATTTAAATGCAACGTCTTTGGAAAAATCTACCATAGATATTCCACCAGTTCAAAAAGAATTGGAAAACCGCCTATACACATTGCCTATAAAATCGGGAATAAGTGTGACTTCTGAAGGCCGGAATACACAATTTATAAAACACTACAACAACAGCAACAGTAACAATGACCTTACACAAAAGGCGCAAGAGATAGTGCATACAAATGCGAACTGCGAACTGGCTGTTGACGGAGATGGCCCAGTTGACCAGCTGGACGTTTCCGAGAATGTTTCCTCAATGCATAGCAATAAGTCATCTCCAACTCATTATGCAACAACGGCGCCCATATCCTTTACAACACAAAATAGTGACAACTGCATATGCCATGATATTGAAATGAATTGTAGTGCCACTTCAGTATCAAAACTGTCATCTTATGAGAAATTTCTAAAATTGTCTTCGGGGGATTTTCCATCATCGTCTCTAACCGCATCATCGACAAGCGGCGAATCACTGTCAGCACTTAACCTAAGCCATGCCATTGATACGGAACTCATTGCGGAACTTGGTGCAAATTCAGCTCTGAAATCTTCAGCTCTCTCCTCAAGTAGAAATATAGGATCAAATGTTGCTGAGGTCTCTGATGGGCAACTAACGTAATCAGAGGCAATTATTGCCGATGGAACGATGTGGCGGTTCATCAGTCAGTAACGGTTGTAGTTACAAAACTGAAAATTTTATAAGCACATTTGAAATTACGCAAAGAGACAGATTCCTTTCTAAATGTTTCACTTCAAACAGAAAGAATGACTCTTGAAGATTCCACCAAAAGAATTAAATTTTAATTAGTGTTATTTGGTACAAATGGAATTTTGAATTTTCGAAACAGAGGCTTACGTTCTGATCTAAGCTTTTTAAATTTGTAATTCATATACGATTTTCTGCCAATATCGTGAGGGTTTATGATTACTTTTCTTGCATGTTTATTTTATTACAATGGAAAGCCACAAACACAAAGCAAAAATAATTGATCTCAAACAATTCTTGAAAAGTACGTTTATACGAAAACCAATTATATAAAACATGAAACATGAATGTAAAGTAAAAGTAAATATAATAATATAATAATTAATAATGCAATTTTTGCATATTCGTAGTTTGCATTTGTGTGGAATGCATGCCTTGGCAAATAAATAGACCAATACGACAATATCGCAAACACAAGTTCTATACAGAGCCCTTCCCCGTAAATGACCTTCAAGTCTTGTTTATTAATTTTACATATATGCTTTATGGTCAATCCAATTGTATATTCCTTTCCTAAATTATAAATGTAACATTACTCCAGTTTTGTAATGAATTGAAATACATTTTTTCACCTAATTAATTGACTATAACATACACCACTGTTCTAATAAGTTTACACCACAAATATGAAATTGGAAATATATAATGATGAACTCAGCAAGATGATTACGTTGAACTACAACTCAAGTATAAGTATCAATAAGTACTTTCTAAAAAAAAACTTTTTCGATTCATTAAAAACTATAAGCTTAAATGAATTGAACCACATCCACCGTTAAATAAGCAACATTATAAAACTGAAACATGTAACATAATACGCAAATTATCAAACAGTTGTAGGCGTACTAGATATATTTGATAACGTTAAAACTCTATAAAATTAGTGTAATCAAACTAAAACTTATTTGTATGTAATTATACGATAAGTATGTAAAGTATTTTCGTTATTTAAGTAAAAGAAAGCTAATTTATATACATTTATGAAAACTATTTTTATCTAAATCAGTTAGTAAGGCATAAAAGTATATTTAATGTCTAAGTAAGAATGCTATTTTATACAGTTTTGGAATCCGAACCTTTTCTTTATTTTTTCCTCGTAAATTAGAATTTATACTTTTGAGATAGGAAATATAGAATTAACGTAAAATGCGATGATAATTCATCAAACAAATGAGGGTAAACAGACACAATAATTAATTGTTAGAGATTTTTTACAACAAATTGCGAATGTAATTTAATTAATAATGTAAATAACCATAACCATATTTGCTACATGACCATTTAAATGCATTCATGTAAATAATTTTAAATAGTTATATCAAGTTATAACCCATATTTTTTCAAAATATTTTCAAATAAACGGTGCGTGCACCCACACATACATAATAAACACAGCCACATAGTACATACATGCTTTAAACGATATTTTAATCGAAATTGAATTAACAAAACAGATCGGTGGGCGGGTTTTTATACACTCTATACATCCCGGAAAGATGACTCTAAAAATATTTTGAAACAAGATAATCTACAGGAATAATTTTGTCATGTCCGACTGAAGAACCTAAACAAGTTCAACTAGGTGGATGAACATTTGTGTGATGACTTTAAATTTAGTTGAGATTTACATTTAATATTGGCCCGCCAAGGATACTGGTAACTCCTAATGAAATCGATAATATGCAAAGATCCACCAAAGGGTTTTTATTATTTCCCACACAAACCAAATGTAAAATTTTTAAAACAGTCAATTCACCCCCCAAGGAGGGTGGTATCAATGGTTACTTTTGTATTGTAATATAAAATGTATTCAATATTACACTTGTCCATTTACTTCAATAANAATAAAAAAAATGTATTGAATGTAAAATGTATTCAATATTACACTTGTCCATTTACTTCAATAATATTATTGCTTAACTTCATTATAAAGGTTTCCAAAGTCAAACAGTTCAGTCACGATTGTTTCAACTCATCAAATAATTTGCATTTCTTGAATCAACATCATAATTTTTCAATACGTCCATTGAAAACTGTAGTAATTAAAGTGAGATATCCAAAATAACGAACTCCGAGTATGTAAAATTTGCAAGTGTATTCGATTATTTTGTCCAACAATTGAAATTTACGTCCATTGTGGGAGCTCTGTATTAACTCCAAAATGTATTTTACTTGTACAATAAAGACCTGTTTTATTATTATTTTATTTCATATATCATAGCCTACAGACATATTACAAAACGATTCCAACATTCTTTTTTCAATATATATTTGAGTTGAATGTATAAAAAATCACAAATTAATTATTATTCGCAATTTTTATTCTCTGTAAGTTAAATCTTCAATAAATCATCACAATGAACAAATAAAAAGAAAGTGAAATTTGATCATCGGCCAAATTTGTATTTGTATTTTCACTTCCAACGTAGACAGCCTAAAATATTTATATCTTATCCGGATTACAATATATCTTTCTTGGACTATTGCTGTTTCTATATTAGCGATCCCTAATGAACATTATTGATTACAAATAAAAACAACCCAAATACCTTGTGCAACATAACATTTGTAGCGCAGAGAAGGAGTCACCGGATACCACAAAAAGGATAAAAATTCTGAACCAGAATCACCTGCTGATTTGAGTCCATGTGCGTATACCTCTCAGTGTGTCTATTGAAAGTACAATTGCGGTCTATTTGTTTACCTGAGTATGGCCGGGCGTGAGGACTTATCTGCACTATACTCATTGGTATTGAAATTGGATTATTTCGGATTATAAAAAGACCGAAAAACGTTGTTTAATGTACTAATACGACGGCATTCTGAAATCCTTAACAAACAAAGGAGTTTGGGAACACTTTTCGATAAGCAATTTATATTTTGTATGTGTGAACAAAACAAAAATATGGACATATTCTTTGTTATACAGTTACGTTTTTACCCCTAAAACTAAATAAAAATTAAAAGTTTTAATATTGGAGTTGCTCCATCAGTCAAATCACTTATTCTTCTGTTCACAAAGCCTCTAACTTGCAGAGACACAATCAGAAATATAAAAACTAATTTTTTGTTTACCTATATATGCAAGGTACTTAAACTCCTAGGCCGATCCGCTGCAAATTTGTAAGATAAGTTTAATTTGTACATGCAAGTGTATGTTTCAAAACTATAGCAACATTTGTACGTTTGTCAAAATTTGGCTTTTCATGGTCCCCACACAAAATTGAATCTATTTTCAATTTGGATGCAATGGTGCTTTCAACAGACAGACCAACGGATATCGCGTATTCAAGTACATTTTTGGGTCCTCTATAAACCGAGTACTTGAGTATAGAAGGTACAAGTAATTGTGTAAAGGCATCGACCAGTTAAGCTTGTTTCATAATTGATTTGCGGGGGAGCCTACAAAAAAAATACGTATCAACAAATTTCTTTATACCCAAAAACCGAAAAACAGGGGTTGGTAGTTTCTTCATTCTAATAATTGAGACACCGGACAAAAATATATATTCTAAAAGGCTTTTAGTGTTTATTTAAAAAATATATGAAATGTCGGCATCTCTTAAAGTCTCAGTACATGTTTAGCAAAGTCAAGGGGGCGACATTTGTTGGACTACATTACATGTGCCTTATTTGAAATATACCAACCTGAATCAAGTAATTTACAAAATTGTCTGTAATATATGCGAAACTAATAATTCCTAACCAAATTATTTTCTGGCTATAATTCGGAACAAAATAAATATACAATATTTCAATTATTTATAAAATTTTTATTATTTATTGAAGCTATTGTTGTCATTTGAGGCCTAGCATTTTATAATATGCTATCGTATGTATACGCCTAGTTTTCTTCGGAATCATCGCAATCAAGTGCGTGCATACAAATACAAATACTTACAAACTTTGTGTAAAAATTAAAAAAATTGGTATAATATAGTTTTTTTCTAAATACAAGACACAAAATGCAAAATGCTGCTTCAGTACATAGTTTTGATGAATAATATCAGACATACGTTACTTTACATACAGCAATATCAACTCATTTTTCCTCCGTTTTATTCAATTTAATAACGTATATTACTGACTAGAGGTGCAGGCGAAGTTCCAATGTTGCTGATAAACACGTCGTAGACAAGCTTATGACACAAAAAAGAATGAAGAAGTCTCCTTTATTACCGACTTATAACCACAAGTTTGGCATTCGCTTTCGAAGTACAAAAATACAATACAGAAAACATAATTGACAACAAATATTTTCTTGAGATTTTCTATTTATTAAAATTCATCTTCAAATATGTAAAATATCGATGGAGTTAATGGTAAAGTAGTAACACACACTTAATAATTAAATTAATGAGTGTTAAAATATCTAAAATCAGGAAATAAATATTTTTACAACGGGAAATCGAAATTCAGTATGTACTTAATATTTGGTAGGTCCCAACAGCAGATTCCCGAAGAATAGCAATTGCATTTATTTCATATTTATATAAAAATGTTTGTTAAGTGGGGTTTCTGTATAAGTATACTACAGGGATGTGTGCTTGTCCACTATAAGAATTCAGAAATCATTCACAATTAATATAATATATTATGTATTTATAAAAGATTTAAATATTTTTGTACAAAATAATTATCAATTAATTACAAAAGTGATTATGAATGCATTGTTGTAGTTTCTATTAACTTAACCCATAGTTAAATTAAGCAATGGAGTAATGTAATTGTATTTTCGATGTTCGTTGAACCACTGTACTTCTATACTGATTTTCCAGGGCGTCTATTTGATACTGTCTGTTCGGGTTAATTTTTCATATTAAAGCAATTGGCAGCAATGCGATTTGGTTTTGGTCGGCTGTTTTACATCGATCTGACGTAGCTTTTTACGTGATGAAATATCCCTGATAAGATCATAAAATACCTAAATTTGAAAATACAAAAAGAAAATCACGATGATTTTAATTTCTTCTTCATTTAAACCAACAAATCAACTTACTGTAGGAACATGAAATTGTATTTATTGAACATAGTTTCTGATTTGCATTTAATATAAGATGTAAATAATAAAAAGCTTTAAGAATGAGATTAGTGTACAATGAAAAATATGAAATGTAATTATGAGTATGGCGTGGGTTTTACATTAAGCTTTATTCAATTATTATGATACATATGATACAATAATTGTTTGAAGTATAATTTAGAAGTTAAATCATTGATTTTGAATAGTACGGTTCGACATATATCATAATGAAAAATGTTTGACATGGTGTGGTGTGACATGGCCATTTACCGAAATATTTTCAATATAGTTTAGATTAAAAAAGGCATAGAAGAGGGGGAATAAAGCATACGTGTACAATTTAAATAACATACAAATAAAAATTAAATATTAAATAGACTGCAAGAAGAGGAATTTTAAAGTTCCTACGAAACTCAACTAAATTTATAATCTATAACCAAAAAATGTACATCAAGTACTTGTTTGTAAATTGTGTGTACTCATTTTTCACCTATTGCCTAAAGAATTGTGCACTTAAGTCGCCGCTTCTTGCATCTATCTTTTGCTCGCCCACTTGTTGTTTTTGAATCTTCAGTTTTGCGAGATCTTATTTCACGCATCAAATCAAAAAATACCTGCATTAAAAAGAAGAATGATATAATGTGAAGAATGAGGAGACAACCAGAAGAATAAAATAATCTAAAATATGACAAGTCCTTTTGCTGTTGAAACACCAATCAAAATTCGAAAACTACGACTATGATTTTTATAAAAATTATGGAAATGAGAAATTATATATGGGACGTTCTTGAACCCCTAGGCGGATCCGGTCCTAATTTGGAAGACACGTTTAGGTCAATTTGTAATCGCACTTTCAACAGACAGACAGACTGATATGGCTAAATCAACTCGGGAGTTTATTGATTCAGAATATATGTACTTTATGGGGTCTCCGGTGGGTCCATCTCTGCGTTACAAATGTAATGGCAAAGTAAATGAAACTCTCTTTTTGATGGTACAAAAATAATGTAAGTATAATTTAAATTTCTAGTTGTTTACTTGTATAGTCATTTAACGCTAATTGACTTCTAACAATCTGCACGTATCATATCACATATATAACTTTATATGTGCTCAAACTTTAAGAGTAATGGAACTACATGAACTGGATTTTTAATATTAGGCGTAGAATAAAAACGATAATTTAGATCTCTATTTTCAGCTACAACCACAGCTAACAAATCATCCCACAAAAAGAAATCATGAAGTTCATGAACATATTTTTTTAAAACATTTAATATAAAAACTTTAACATAAAAACCAAATAAATATAAAGATGCTACACATATGTATCTTTACATATACTATTTTGTACGTTTATTTGGCATTGTGCATTTTTAGTGTGGATATATATGATCTGTGTGTGTGCTTGTTTATGCGATGAAACACACAAAAAATATACGAATATGTACTACAAATGTTAAAACATATCAACAACTGAACTGCTAAGTCGCTGAAACAAATAACAGACGGAAGCAAAAACAACAACAACAGCACTAATAAAAGTCGAAACCACTTACTTTGTCAACATTTTCCCGCGTTTTGGCCGATGTCTCCACATATGGTACTTGCCAATGTTGGGCGCGTGTCTGGCATTCGGTAAGGGGTACTTTGCGTTTGTCATTTAAGTCACTTTTGTTGCCAACCAACAAGAAGGGTATACTTTCGTCATTTTTTACTCGCAATATTTGTTCCCTATAGTTAAGAAGTATATTTAAAAATTTTAATCAATAATAGAACATAACAAAACATTACAAATGTTAATATTTCTTATACTTTATCCATTAAAGTTANGTTAAAACATATCCATATTACATTTTTGCACATATCCATATATTAATAGGNTTTAATCAATAATAGAACATAACAAAACATTACAAATGTTAATATTTCTTATACTTTATCCATTAAAGTTATACATTTTTGCACATATCCATATATTAATAGGTAGTACTTTTATATAATAACAAGTAGAAGTATTTACATTTTTCATTTTTGACCCTTGCACGGTATAGAAAATAAAATTTGGGCGATAAACCTTTTTTTGTTTGAAAGGCTTTCACATGTGTTGACTACAATCAGATATTACGATCAACAAACCACAAACGGACATGGCCAAATCAACTCAAGAGGTGATTCTGATTCGGAATATATATACTTTATCGAATCAATGCCGTTGAAGGAAGCATGAATTGAGGCCTAAATTAAGCATATTTTTATGTCATCCCGTATGAAAAAGTTCTATAATTCAAGAACAGTTTGAACCCTTTCTATTATGTTGACGGCGAGTAGTAGAGTGTATAAAGGGTGAAGGATGAGCACAGGAATTGACTGACAACACGTCAGTCCCATTACTAAATAAAGTTCAATGGAAGAGACTACGGAAAGAAGGGCATGCAACGGACAAATCTCAGGACGGCTAAAACACGACTATCCATGCCTGTTTTATCAACGCGCGAGGAACAAGAGTGTTGAATCTCGCTCGAAATGGACTTACGGACAGTATACAAGACATCGTCAAGATCAACAAGAAAGACGTTACACGCGGTTAGACGATGAGCGGAAATCCACAACACCACTAACTAGGTCCGTCCCATCACTATGTACAGGTCAACAGAAGGGGTCTTAAAGGTTGATGATGAGGGAAAGACATGGACTGAATTATGGCCAGCACAACGACACGACGAGTTGAAGATATGGAGTGAATATATATAAAGTTCTTCACTTAGAATCACTCATTAAAATAAAGTCGCATTCTCTTTCTAAAAAAGAACCCACATTCTATCCTCTCATATCAACATTATGATTCGAATTACATCCACTCTTTCACTTAAGGTGAAGAAGTTAGTGTGTAAATTTTTTAGAGTGCAAATGGCTACAAATTTATTTCATGTCAACATTATGATTCGAATTACATCCACTCTTTCACTTAAGGTGAAGAAGTTAGTGTGTAAATTTTTTAGAGTGCAAATGACTACAAATTTATTTCATGTGTGATTGTAATTGAAAAATTACTGGGTGACAGCACCTCTCTGATATAAACTAAAACATTATTTCTAGTTATATTAGTTCTTGACATAAACTACCTGAACTCTTGTGTTGCTTGGAAACTTTCGTCATCTGTTATAGAGAAGACACATAAAAATCCTTCTCCGCTTCGAAAATAATTGTCTCTGATAGCAGCATAATCTTCTTGTCCAGCGGTATCTAGAATATCAATTTGTACTTCCTCTCCGTCCAAAACTACCTATAATCAAATTGGGGGAAAATATTCGATATAATTGCAGATCATGAATGTACTCTTTTTGTATTAAGTGTTTCAAAACAGCGCAATATTTGCCTTTTTTCTATAACTGTCCGCTTTGGTCGGCTCATAATCCTCAACGAACTCATCGTACATGAATTGTAATGTTAGTGCGGATTTTCCAACCCCACCGCTGCCAACCATTATGACTTTATGAAGAGCGGGTCCAGTTGCAGGTTTTTTACTCATTTTGTTTTTCCTGTTTACTGTTGGGTTACTGAAAATGTATAAAATATAACTAATAAGAATCGAAGTTAACCACAAATATAAAAAGAGGCCTAACTTAAAGCACAATCCCAAAACAAGTTATTTTTAAAATCTACATATGTAGTTTAAAACCACAAATCTTATAATTACAAAACACGATCAAACAAATTCTTAAACATTTTTTTAATTTGGTATCATAAAAACAAATTTTGTAATTTTTATGCTAAATGAAGTTATGTGGATGCTATTTTAATTCTGTTCAGAGAAGGAGTCATCAGAGACTCCATAAAGTATATATATTCTGAACCAGGCTNATGGAGATGTTTTTTACACTTTGGCGCTACATTTCGAAAACAGAGAAGGAGTCATCAGAGACTCCATAAAGTATATATATTCTGAACCAGGCTCAGCACCTTAGTTAACTGAGACATGTCGGTGGGTCCGCTCAAAGCACGATTACGGTCAAACGAATATATTTACTTGACTGAAAATTGTAGGGTATCTGCTTAGGCGCTCAGATTCCTAGCCAGAAATTTGACTAAACTGGTTCAGGGGTTATGGTACCTCCGCTACCCCAGTAAATTTAGCTATAATAGATCAACTGCAAATATTTTTGGAATATAAACGAGATTTTCTTATTGCAATCTATTCTCGAAATTTTGACCGAATCGGCCTAGGGGTGAAAGTAATCCCATATATAGATCCACTTTGTGTCCGAAATTTCGTTGGGGTTCTAGGCAAGATAAAGACTTTATAAACAAGAAAATATGTCAATTGTTCGTTGGAGAGTTTCATAGCGATAGCGAGACCGATGTTATTATTTTTCTTTTTTTTTATGTGAATGTTATCCAAATATGTGGGATTGTTTAAACAAAAATACCATTACTTAGGGCTGTTTATGTTCTGTAGTATGAAAAAACATGTTTTCCTTTCTATGGGATGTACTTGAACACCCAAGCGGATCCGATACAAATTGCCTAATTTTCAAGCTCATTCTTCTAAACGGTTGTCAGGTTTTAAGTAATTACGCTGCTACACACATTAAAAAACTACAAATCTCACAAATTAAAATTCTTAAAATTATGCTTAAAGTTCCCCACAGTACCATTGCGTGAAAAATTAATATTTTTCATTTTTAATAAACAATTACAGAATACAGTTTGAAATATAATATTTGCTATATAATATAGTTACTATATATACTTGCTATAAGGAATTTCAATTTTGGGACGTCTCAAGTAATCTGATTACATGTGCTAAACACCAATTGTCTAGTTGTAAGTAAGGTTCTATGCCCCTTCTCATTAAGGGCTTTACCCATTTTCCTTGTACATATATATCTACTAAAATTAATCACTTAAAACTCTACATATTTCAGATGAATAGTTACTCCATACTTACAATTTAAAAATAATTATACATTAAATTTTTTTTAGATGATAACTTCATGGGCTAACAAATTAAAATAAAGGCTCCACTCAGAAGTTCATGAATCAAACTATATACTTTATGCAGTCTCTGGTGACTCCTATCTCGAAAATCTCGTACGTTTGGGCACTCTTGCCATTACTTAACCTAAAAAGCATAATTCCTAATACATAACACATTTTTTGTGTAAACAATAAAGATACGGAACATTCATGGAAATCGTATGCTTATACTCATTTTATTGAGACGATAAATTCGTTAAAACAATAATACAACCACTTGCCTGAACACGAAGAAATATTGAGTTGTTTGCAAAAACCAACGAGAGAGAAATTTCAAATTTCAAACAACAAACTAGAATACTATATTAGAATGACGTCAGTGCGAAATATAATTTGGAAGCGGTTATTGCTTTCTCTATGTGTTTCTCCGTTATATTCTGTAGCATTTTGTTAGGAAGTTTACATTAAAAACTAAAAAATAAACAAATATGTATGGTTTGGTGAGTTCGATTTTCAATGATTCGAAATATCATGTTGAATTTCATTGAACCAATGAAAATACTATCAAACAGTTTGATGGGATGACGTTAGCTTGCAATATTGCGTACAGTGAACAGGATTATAATTTTTCATTTTGGACTCGATGAAAACAAAATACACATTGTTCAAATCATCAGTCACCTTGTAACATAACATAATAACAATTTAAAACTGTTAATGATTTTTGGTAGGGGGGTAAAGTACTAACAATAATTTCAAGATGAGTTTATAATGATGGCACATGAGTCACCGATGCGCTCCTGAGGTTGGGAATAAAGATATTTGTAAAGAAACATTGCCTAAATATACGCAAGTCCATAGATTCTCTTTTTAGGCACTGCAACATGTAGTGAATAAGATCTTATNTACAAACGCAAGTCCATAGATTCTCTTTTTAGGCACTGCAACATGTAGTGAATAAGATCTTATTGACGGATTTTATTTGTAGCTTAACGTATAATGTTCTTGTTAATTAGCGAATCAATTTGTTGGTATATACATATGGTATATTGTATTCGCAAAACATATATGTATGTACTAATATCTACACTGCCATAAACTCTAATTTCAGATTAATGCAGTGACTAATACACACATTTTCCAGATGAATAACAAAAAATACAAGATATTAGATTTAGTAGTTAATAGCTAATCGATTGATAATAACAAACAAATGAATGCAAAAGGCGTTGTCCTCCTACAAAAAACTATCGAGGAAAAAAGAGAAAATGTACCGGCTCTAAAAGCAAAACCATATTGAAATGCAAGCAATTGAACTATTGAATCATCATGAAAATTAGGTTTGTAGAATCTATTTGAATAAAATAAAGATAAATGTTTATTTTTTTATGTAATTACCTTGTAAATATATTGTTTTTTACTATTTAAGCGGATGGGAATGTATAGTTTTGCATTTACAATGTGTAAAATTAATTGGGAGCACTTCCCACAAAATTTGCACTTTCTCGCTGATACAAGCTCGTACGTAAAACTTCAAAAAAACAAAATGTTTTTTCTGATAATTCAATTATGAAAAAACTCAATACTAATTTATTAATTGTCAAATTATGTACCAAAATATATATTTATTTCTTCACTATACATGTGTACAAATAAATTAAATAATTCGTGTTCAACAATTTAGGTTTTCCACAAACTATGGAAAAATACACCAAGTTATTCACTATCAACCACTTCTCTCTACTCGTCACTTTTCATTTGTTTCTTAGCACTCTTGTTTCCATGTTCTAAAATAAATTTTTGTACTAATAAAAAGTGTTATATAGCGTCAAAAAGTTTCTAGATGAGATATAATATTTGCTAAATTCGTACTATACCAAAACGAGAATTTAAAGTTAATCTGGCAAATGTTACTGGCAGAACGATTTACAATCATGGTATCATTACAAAAATCTGTCAAGCGTTGGAGTGTGAACTGATCAACGTTAAATCTTAAACAAGCAAAAAACGAATGTTTGTAGACGGGTTCACCTGTTTTGTTCTAAAAAGACAAAAAAATACAACTCTATCGAAACAAAATCAATTTGTTGCACATTATTATTTTATGTGAACATATATTATCCCAAACAAACCAAAAACCAGAATTCGATAAGGCATTTAATAGTAAAAACTAAATATATTTACTGTCACATGAAGATTATATTAGTTTAAAGTATTTTGTTGCATTCAAATTAAGATGTCTAGTATTTATTTCGAAAATTGTACCAAAACAGTGACATTGGTAACATATTATCTCTTCTTAAGCAGTTTTGGGCGGTTAATCTGAAAAGTTGTGTAAAATATGGAATATTAAGAATGGAATTAATATTTGTTTTAGAAACTACCTGAAGTTCGATTCCCTCAAACGCTCCAAATACCTGTCAACAGCCACTGCGGGTAAAAAAACATTTTTTACATCCCTTGGCACCTTATCCGAAAGTTCTCGTGCCTAAATTAAGCATTACTCATAATGCATTCAACAAACAATTATTTAAAATTTGTTTCTTCAAACCTTTTCCAAATGTTGGTATGCTGCTGTAGCAACTTCGAATATGCAATCTTCAACGCCTTTGTCATCTTTGGCGTCACGAATTACTCGCTCCTGACTTACTCCATGTTTAATTAGAATTTCCTGAGGGATGTTTAGAGCATCATTACGGCCCTTGTACGGAATAGCACGTAATAAGTTTGTAATGCCTTGAGCCTTCCCCAAATGCGAAACAGCATGATCTATATGTAAATCTTTGATGCCACTTATCTCGACCAGCAAATATAATAGAGATGAACATGTCTGCTCTGCATAATCTTCCAATTCCTTCAATGTTAAAAACTGCGTGTTAGATGAGCGGTCTCGTGAGGTTACCAAACGTTTTAGATATCCTTTAGTTATTCTATGTGAGCTTATAGTCTGAAATATAACAGTTTTTATAACACGATCATTACATTATGCTGTATATTTCACATTTTTTATTTCACGCAGCACCGGATGATCAGCCACATATGAATTGTTCGCTTCAAAGCACTTATCTATTGCATCGTACCAAAATTTCAAACGCAATTTGCCAATGTGCTCTTCCGATACCTACAATAAGGGAAATAATTGCATACATTCTTTACATTTATTGGAATACTCACATTGGAACAGCTCTTGGCTACTTCAACATTGAAGGCTCTTAAGGCGAATGCGTGGCGCCTCCGGTCTCCATTTATTAACAGCGTGCACAAGTAGTTTTCGTGATCACTTTTTCTACAATCGATAGTCATAACGGAAGTCCATTTATTTATATAAGAAAATTATACCTACGCTACAAGGTCCATACAGTATTGTGCGCCAAAAATATTGTTTTCTATTTGTTTTTTAGTGCTGTGTAATTTGTAATCATGATTTTTATAAATCGTTGGTACATTTCTTAATATAACATTTAAATTAAATAATCTCATTTTTATAAAAAAAAATCTTTTGGAGATGTTTTAGAGAATCAGCTGTTGTATCAGCTGTGGATAAATAATGCAACCAAGGTTGTATTTACTTCGCTAAAACAGAATTTAACCCTTTACCGCATGACCATAGAACTAATAAAGAAACAATTTTTTTTTTGTAAATATGATAATATATATTTGGACATTTTTTTTTTTGGGGGCATAGATTGGGAGCAAAAAATTTAAGCCAAATATGGCTTTCTATGCATTCCCGCTTCTCATTGTTTACCATATATGGCTTTCTATGCAAATATGTGATTGTTGGTAAGACAGTTTCTTTTGTTATTATAGGATGGAAATACATGGCATTTCTCACAAAAAGTGTATGAGCGGTAGGAACAATTGCTTTGGGAGAGTTGCCTTTGCTTTTTCCATGTGGGAAAATACTCAATATTGTCCACCCTTACAGAATTCAAGGAAATTGCCTGGTGCTTTCTTTTGCTGGTAGAAGGAGTAAATTCCCAGATTTTAGCTGGGAATGTCGTTGGAGTCATCGCAGGACGTCCGCGGTTCTGTCTTTTTCCTGCCTTGACCAGGTGCTCAGCTAATTAAATCTTGAAGTTGAAGAGTCGCATGTTTAGATCTGACTTACGACGCCATAGGATCCATAAATACAACACGCACATGTCAATCATGTGAAATTATTTTTTTTATACCATTTTCTTGAAAGCAAAGTAACGAATCCAGTAAGTTAACGTATTTAAAATTACCGCAAAATGATTGTGCATTAATTTCTAAACAAAAATTCATAAAATCATGCACGCGTTAATTTGCATATTAACAAGTAAAAGAATTTAAATCCTCCTGAAATGCTTTGATACTCTCCATATTTTTATGTATGTATTACAATTAGGAATTGTGAATATTTGATTTTTCGTCTATATATAGGAACTGTTTTTGTATCGCTCCGTAAACTACGAAAAATAATGAACATATTGGATAACTGTAAGGATGTTTTTGTACTCATCACAAACAAGAAAATAATATGTCAAATTTAAAACTTTCCATCTTAATTTTTAACAGAAGTCTGCAAAGAGTCAGAAGTCCACCATTTACACCTGAAATGCATACTACTCGCACCACCCAACCCAAATAACAGAGTCATACAAAACAATCGTTCTTATTCGAATTCCCGCAACCTCTTTTCGTATCAAACAAATTATTGTCATGTTATTAGGTTGGGGAACAATTAATTTCGGTTTGATCAGATTAAAATACGAGAATAAATATATAGGATATTTACTTTTATTACAAAACAACTTGTCAGTTATACAACAATTTTTGAACACCCTGAAATTGGCAGAGATGTACAATGTTTCGAGACTGACAAATATTCGTATATTCATGTTTTATTTTATATTCAATAAAAATTTTATACATTTTGAATTGGTTGTACCTCAATTAACTAATAATAGCATGGTTGAATTACTTGTAATTAGTTTAATATAATAGTAAATGCCATCATTTACAATACAAAACTAAGTTCAATAAATCTAAATATATATTTATAAACATAAATTAAGGGAACCCACATTCTAAAATGTATTCACTTCATCAAGCAGAGCGTTTTCAATTAATGAGTTATCAATCTTATAGTGTGATTCACAAAATTCAGCAATTCTCGAGCACGCCTCCTCAATCATATTACCGGGTACGGTAAGTACAATTCGTACATAATTTGGATACTCAAAACAACTGCCCGGTAAACAGAAAACACTCTGTTCATTTACCAACTCTTGAACAAAGTGAGTATCGCTTTTGAATTCCGGAAAGTGTTCAAGGTTTATAGCCACCATCATATACATAGCGCCATTTGGCATCACTGGATTTAGTCCTCGGATTTTCTTCAATTTGTTGTAAGCAATTTGAGCATTGGACTGAAATTTTTTCGCATTTTTTTGGGTACCCCAGATGTATATGACATAATAAAACTGCTTACCTGTAATACCTCCAGTACACTGTCAAAATAAACTTTTGGAGTATTCTCCAGTATCTCTGGCAGAGCGCCTTGCACTAATGTATTCGTACCCAAAATGCGACCGCACATATTTTTAATGGCTGTCACCGCATTGCCTAATCGCCCATTGCGATCGTGTATTATTATCCAACCCATACGCCAACCCGGTACGAGAAAACGTTTAGTCAGACCACCGCACGAAACAACTGGCACATTTTTGGACAAACTGCTTACAGCTATGTGCTTATGACCCGGAAATACAAAATGCTCGTATATCTTTAAAATTGAATTATTAATCATAGATTAAATCAAATAATTGCGAAATGTATAGAAACTCTACGAACCTCATCGGCAATAATTGGTACGTAGTGCCTTTCACAAATATCCAACAGGTCTTCAATGTGCTCCTTCGTGAAAACACTTCCACATGGATTACTTGGATTATTAATAAGAAGTGCAGCTGTATTCCCATCAATCAAGCTCTCCAATTGTTCCAGATCAGCTTCCCACCTCCTCTCTGGTAATAAATCGTAATAACGTACTTCAATGTCTAAGCCCGCCGCCAAACTATGATACAAGCAAAACCCTGGACGGGGAACCAAAATATTTTGTCCCCTATCGGCCAACGCTAAGATGCAATATTCCAATGCGGAAGAGCAGCCACTACACATCACAACATCATCCGGATTAATTTCTTGAGAACTTTGGTGGGCACTATATTTAGCAATAGCTTTACGTGCGAATTCATGTCCTTGTGTATGAGCATAACCATTAAATTTTTCACTTTCTACGGATTTCATTAAAGCTTGCATAGTTTCAGGGGAGGCTTTTAAATTACCGAACGTCGTAGGGTCACCTTTGAAACGTATGATAACAGAATTGTTAAAAAATATAAGATTGAAAGTTAGTTAGGCAGAACATATCTTATTCATGATATGATAATATGTATGATGATCAATGACTTATATGCCTACTTTGAACGGGCATCTCTGTACAATTCCCGTACTGTTTATGCAAGAATTTTCAAAATAATTCAGAAAAGTTTAAATCTTGCCGATTAAGTATTTATTATTATATAATTTGTTTCTATACTCGTCTTATACTAGTGACCCTGTCGCCGTCACTATATGTATTTCTGTTTTCTTTTTAAACTAAGACTTGTTTAATTATCAACAACAAATTAGTGAAACTGGATCCTGCAATAGTGCGCAAATATGTACAAGTAAACAAACGTTATTATTTGTAGAAAAGTAGAATTCAACTGGTGGAGGCAACAGGTGAAACTACATTTTATGCAAATTACACGCGTGTTTATACAATATGCAAATCATCACATCGTTTTGTTATACCTGTATATGCATTGATAATATTATACACCGTGATGATTTCAAATGAATCTTATGTAAACATAAGAAGGGAGTCAGTCTCTACACATTCGCACACATATTTTTATTAGTATTGAGGAAAATGAACAAACGACTTCTCACATACANTCAGAGGAAAATGAACAAACGACTTCTCACATACACATACAACTTAGTTCTATATCTGATTGGTTAAAAACGGAAGGTGTGTATCAGAATACTTTTTGTGTTAGACTTTACTTTTGGCTACACCTTGCGCCAAAACTCGTTAATTTGGAAAAACATGTCCAACTGATAATTTTATATTCATCATTTTATTGTTTAACCTTACTAGCATAACGTAAAAAATGAAATCCACTTTTCAAAATTGCCTCTTTCTTTCTGTAGAAATTTCTAGAAACCAGCGTTTTGCTCAATTTGTAATCTTATAGATGCTATGATATTTTTCCCATATGTTTACTTACCAATGGACAGAGGTATCATTGGCTTCTCCGGGTTTGGTTTAATTTGCAAAGTTTCAATTATACTACGTATTCGATTTTTGGTGTTCAAAGCTAACTTCGATCCAGTGATTCTCCATTCTTTACGGCCGTTTATATCTGATAACGACGAAAGGGATGTCGAAGAAGATGGTGTCTCTGAAACGTCGCTGGTAACAGCTGTGTGATTGTCCAGACCACTTGTGGGCATTATCACAAGTACTTTACGAATTAACTATCTCTCTGCACTTAAGATATAAACAATAAAGACAGAACCGATACAATAAACATATGCACAATTATACACAAAAAAACATGGGTTGTAAGTATTGATTATTTAATCAATCTAAGTTCTCAAATCGCATCACAACGAAATAAACATAACTTTTTTTAAGCTGCTGTAAGCTAAATTCTTTCCTGAATAAAACTGATCTTAATAACTGATTGCTTATTGCTTATATTGATTTTCTAGAGCGGTTCGTTCACTGTCCAGTTTTATGAACTCATGGTGTACCGGTCCGTTTGAATGCTTACTGGAGAGCTGGCTTGTCTGGTTGTTGGACAACGACGACAACGATACTACACTACGAAAAAACCATCGATTTTCTCTGCGTCTCTTTTCATCTCAAGCTCAATACCACTTAGTCAGATCAACGTTTTAAACTAGTGGCTAAAAAGGTTGGGTTTGGCACGTGTGGGCCAATACATATCAAATATATAAATATATACCAAATATAAAATACCAACATTTACAGACAGCACCCTCACCTCATCAAACAGTATTGATATACTAATGGATGAGAAATTAATATACATATCTTCCCATTAAAAAGTACACTATAACATTTTTTACAATTATGAAATGTAGTCCTGTATGGGTTGGACTACATTTCAGTAAAATTCGGAAATTCTCGGAATGTAATTTTCATCTCTTAAACAATACATTTTTTGAATTTATATTTGTTTCTTAAAATCGAAAAATATTGCGACTCTAATAGAAGATTTTGGGAAAGTTCACTTTCTTTTAGTGAACTAGTTGGTATAAATTTGCATATTTATTAGTTGTACAATAAATTCAAATAACAAAGTAATGACGACTAGACTAAATTGCATTCAATATAAGACTAAAAACAAAAATATTTTTCTAGTCTCTCACTAAAGCATCAACTTGTTTTCACAATCAGATTTTTGAAGTTGTTTTATTAATTAATATCGTTCTTTTCATGACATTACGTTTTTTTCCATTTGTAATGATTAGTATTTTTTAAACATAAACATCGATTGCTTCGATCATATCCAGTCTTTGTATAACTCATGGATCACTCATTAAGGACTTTTATTTAACTCGGATCAGTATGATAGTATTATAATATAATATGTACGTATGTAACCATTTGAATAAGAGAAAATAAACAAATAGCGAATTAATTACTGACAAATCAGTACATTTATTTTGAACAAACACACTTTTTATATCTAACACACGAAATACATATATGAAATAACAAGTATACACAACTGATATAAAGTTAATATTCATGCATATAAAAAATTCTTAAAGTACATTTTGATATACATAACCGTTTGGAGGAATGGATTTAAGGGATTTGATATCGCATAATACTCTCTCAAGTTTAAGTTGAAAATGTGTAATCAGAAATACTAATTAGGCCAATTTCAACGATCGTAGTGAGCAGGTTTAATCGCTTCATAGAGCTTAGTTATTTCCTCTTAAAAATGTTGCTGAGCCTTCGTTTTGGTGGAGAATTCTGCAAAAATAAATGTAATTTGATTTTATTGAAAATAATGGTTTCATTAGTTAAAAAACATCACAGTTTTGTGTTTACGTGCTTTTATTTAAAAAAAGAGTAACCATTAACTTTTTCTGCAAAACAGCAGAAAGTAATAAACATTTTAATTCATCATAATAATAATGCCGATAACATATCTACAAATGTATTGATGTAAGCCAGCACAGCAAAACAAATAATGAAACGCATTGCATAATTCATTTGCTCCCACATGTATATAAAATCAATTGGTGTAATAGTTTGATTCGCCAAAAGTATGACATCTTGCGATGTGCGCGAACTTTTTTCCACTGATTGTTCCTTAATGTAAATCGATGCTTTTCGAACATATGTTGTATTAATATTCGGCAATCGGCGATTGCGAATTAAAGTGCTGCCATAAATCGTCCGCGTTATGTTATGGATCGGCGTTTGTAAAGGCACATGTTTCTGAGCTACCTTCATGTCGCTCGAAGAATTTACATCAAATAAATTCCTGGTAAACGACGCATTTTCATGTAAATCCGTCACATTAATTGGCGAAATGTCAAACGGAGCGTATGAAGCGGTATTAGCCAAAATTTTCTCAAAACGAACTTTATCGACTGCACTTTCGATGTCATCTGTGCAAATGATATCCATTGTATACTCCTCCGAGAACTCCGAGACTACACCATTATTAAATTCATGTAATTTATTGGAAACACAAAACATTTCATTTACACGTCTAGTGTCCCCAAAATCCTCTATTTCATGTTTCAGATAGGTACTGCGAAACGGCCTATGGCCTATCGAAATATTGTCACCGGTAAAACGAAAACTCGATTTAAAGGAACCCAAATGGTAATTGTTTTCTTGACTAATATTCAAATCATAGTTATTACGGTGACTAACAATTGCGAAATTATTGTTTTTTAAGTCATCAGTTTCATCGTTTACAATAACACAGTCTGTGTCTGAGGCCATTTTGAATTTGTATGAACCTTGCATCCGAATTTTATTATAGTTGTCTGCACGTTTTTTTCGAGCTTTTTGCCTGTTTAAATCACGGAGTAGGGACCGCATCGGCGTTCGATATTTAGGGCCAATATTTGTGCTATAACAAATGGAGGGACGACAGTTTATCGGACGCTTTTTACGCTTCCTTAAACGTCTTTGAAGGGATTGTATTATTTTAGTAGAACTTGTACTGGTAGGAGTGTATGGAAACGGCTGCCTTTCCTGCATAGTCTGCCGTATTTCATTTCCCAGCAATGACGAACGACGAGTTAAACTATTTCCTAATTTTAGTTTTTGCCGAAATGATGCTTTTACCGCAGAAGGGGGTGAAGAGGAAGATAGAGTTTCCACCATCTCATCAAGAAGCCGTCGTTGATCAAAATGAGTCCTTGGTTTACGCGGTGTTGATGCATAACCAATTTTATCTTCTTTTAATATTCGCGTCAATGGATTTCTAGGATTTGTCTTCAATTTCGATTGCCCACAGGGCATATTCTGAATTTGTAAAATTCGTATATAAGATAAAAGTTCTTTTGCTTCAAAACATTTAACATTTATAAAGCACATTCACAGAATATCGAAACTTTTAGACTTTACTAGACGGCCAGTATTATCATCGGTCTGACCGAAGCGTTTTATTAATACACAAAATAAATTGGCAAGTTCAACTTATGAAATGTAAATTACAATAAAATGTACCAAAACCGTTAGCCTAACTGACACAACGTATTTCGAATGTATACTTCATATACTTCCCTTGACTTTTGGCTATTACATATGTTAAAAGTGCAACACACCACAACATAAACGGTAAGAATACAGGATTCGTTTGCAACGGCATATATGGTCTTACCTCATCCTTTACATTTCCCATACTAAATCGGGATGAAAAAAATCCAAAACGTGCTGGTGTTTTTGACGTCGAAGACACAGCTCCAGCATTAGTGTCAAACGTTTCTTTCAATATTTCACGAGCTGGTTCAGTGCTTCCCCCAAATGACAAGCGACCACCATGTTTACTTGGGGTGGGAGGCCCGGGACGTTTATAATGTGTTACACCGGTAATCTTCTTTCGGGTTCCATCGGAAGTTGAACTCAACAAAGCACTCATACTGTCATCTAAACTGTGTGGTCCATCCTAATAATGAACATAGAAGAAAATAAACAATATTTTTTTATGAAATATCTTAAATATCAAAGGTGAATTATCAAATGATTAGTATTTTAAAAAGGTTTATATAATGACGAAAACAGATTAACAAATATAAACAAATTATAAAATGGCATGCAAAGAGAAACAATTATGTCGCAGAGACAACGAATTGGCATATAAATATAGAGTTTAATTTAAGAAAATTACATTTGGCGTATACAATCAATAAAATTTTTACACATTTTGTACGAATTTTTAAAAGTCTAAATCTGGTACATTTGCCCCAAACATTAAGTTTACGCTGTATTTTTGACTTTGTCCAATGGTTGTTTCTATACGATCTTCATTATCCTAATAACAAGTTTCGGCGACACGTGAACAATTATTTCTTTCCGCTTGATTGGTTTAAAATTCTGGATATGGAAGGATTCAATTTCAACTCGTGCCTCTTTAGAGGTGTTGAATTCATTGTAGGTATGCGACTGTCACTAATGCTTACTTTCAATTCATCCTCTGCCAGACCGTGATCGTACTGAGCAGCATATGTGCTTTTTAAATGAGGTGGCAGCAACGAATTCCGATATTGTAACTCTTCGGCACTAAACATTAATAAAGAAAGAGTTAATGACATAATCCAAAGTTTTGCGAAATCAGATCTGTGAGTTCTATACATGTGAACAAGATCGTACCACACATCTCTGCCCAGGAGCTCTGACATCCGACCGCTTTTTAAGTCTGTTAAGTAGGTGTTATTGAATACTTCACCCTCTTCGTCCTCCATTGCCAGATTCGAACTTATATTCGGTAAAGCTGCGCTCCCCGAAGAGGCCAAACTACCAGCGATGTGAATGGAATTCGGTCTCTTGAAATGTAATGATCCCTGTTCCTCCTGTAGATGCTTCAGTTTTGTCGACAGAATTTTATTCTGCTTCTGCTCCTCCAAACATTTATCATTCAAGCGGACCATTTGGCAAGATAGCTTCTTTGTGTGCTCTTCATATTTTGCATTCTTTGAAAAAAACAGTTTTAAATTTTTAAATAGTATCGTTGCATTGTTTATATATTTACCTGAGATCTAAGAACTTCCATTTCCGATTTAAGATTGGCCAATTCGCGTTCCTGCTTTGTTTTCATTTTGGATATTTCTTCAGTGTAAAGGGTTTTCTACAAAAATGTTCACGCAACAGAGAGTGTAGATATTATTATGATACTCCAATTCATTTGAAATATTTTTGTTTGATTGAGAAGCCTTAATGTGTCTCCAAACACATTTATTTTGTTTATTGCTCTAAGCCTTGTACAAAAAATTACGTGATCTATGTAAGTATCTATACATAGTAACTAACTGACAATGTTATCATTATTTAAACAAATTACATAATTATTTAAGGACATCACAGCTGTGCCAAATTCTTTTTTATTATACATTATATATTAATACATGTATCGACTGAAACAATTAACAATTAAACATTAATCAGTATGTTACTCATCCGTCAATATCGGGAATTTCAATATACAGGTGGACTTTTTGTTTGTAAAAAATATTCCAGATCATTAAATTTTAAGTAACAGTGAATGATAACAAAGAAAAGTATCTGAGCAAGTATGAAACCAACAACATGTGTAAAACTTGACTTAAACCGACTACTCCATTTTCTGCCAGTTCCATGGACTTCTAAGTGCGTCTTTATCATTTGCGGAGTAAACAATGAAAGAAAGAAAGAAAAACTGAGTAAGAATTTGTCGTGCTTTCCTTAATGAAACTTTCGTTTAAACTCTAGCTGCTAAGCTTGTGTAAAATAATGAATGTGTGTGTTTTTCATAATCGAACATTGAGCACATAGGTAAATATGTAAATAGTTGATTTGTGTAAAGAATGCCCCGTTGATATTTTAAGAGTTCTTAATGTAGTTATGTCAATAAAATTCCATTAAAAGTTATGGTTTTACTTTTGTTAGTGAAGAGTATGGACAATTGTTACACAATTACAATACCAATTAACGTACAGTGTGATGCCCTAATCATGCTTGAGGTTGAAATAATTTATTTGTTAATGAAACTGTATTTCTATTCAATGCTTTATTATCAAGAAAATACTCACCATTTTATTTTTCATTTTTTCTAGTTTACCCTCCAGTTCCAAACGGTTGTCTTTGATACGTTCCTCGCTAGCAGCAACTTCTGCTACAACACGTTCTTTAGCGTCCTTGTACTTCGACTGTAAGATTTGATTATCCATTCGTAACTGTGCACATATTTTAGTTTCTTTTTCCAGAGCCAGTTTGGTCGATTCCAGATTCTTAGCTAAATCTGTGGCGTTTTCATTTGTATTGAGGTAGTTAACATTTTCTATTTTCTCTTCTTCCATTGTGTAGCGTATTCTTTCGATTTCGTCTTTCAAGTCGGAAATCTCTTGAGTTTTTGTATCCAAAGCACCTTCCAAATTTTTTACTTTCGCCTCCCAAGATATCTCGAGATTTCGTTTGTCATCCGATAGCCTCAAATTTTCTGATTCCATGTCTTTCAACTTAGAGCACATGTCAATATGGTCTCGCTCCAAATCGGTTTTCTCTTTTCGCAAATCATTGAGTTCGCTCCGAAGTGTTTCCATTTCCGTGCTGAGTTTATCGCATTTTCCTTTGCTTATTTCCAAAGACAAAGCCATTTTAGATAACTGGTCCTGTATATCAGCATTATCTTCCTTAAATCGGTTTGTTTCGATTTCCAGTTGTTCTAACAACTCCTTATATTTGGCAGCCTTTTCATTTGCTTCTGATATTTTTTTTGTCATTTCCCCAACGTCGACGGGTTTAACAGCGTTCTCTATACTTCTCAACTGGCATAACTCCGAATTCAAAGCTCCGATTTGCAGATTTAAATGGACTTTAGCATTTTCGCTGTTATTGAGCTCGTGATTTAATTTACGAATTTTTTCCTCGTTTGTATCTCGCAGCTTTTCAAGTTTCAATAATTTTGTTTTGACATTGTTCTCAGAGATTTCCAATGTTTTCTTCGATTCCTCAAGCGACATATTTTCTCGTTCTAATGATTGTACCTTTTCTATAATTTGTTCCCGAGTTTGTTCAGATTTCAGTAAAATTTCTTTAAGGGTTTTTATGTCGTTGTGAAGTCCATCTTTTTCCTTTTGCAACGCATCAATCGTTGTGGTTTTTGAATCAATAATTTTCCCTAATTTTTCATTTTCACGTTCCAATTTAGAACAGCATGCCTGAGCATCGCCCAATTTGACAGCCATACGCTCAAGTCGTTTCACCGCCGTATCGTAGCCATCCTGGGTGGAAGTATTTGCTTTTGTAAGTTTCAGTAGTTGTGCTTCAGACTTTTCCAAATTATTTCGAAGCGATTTAACATCGTTCTCGGATGAAAGAAGCTTTCGTTCAAACGATTGCGAACGTTGTATTATATCCTTTAACTTAGACTCCGAGGTAGTTTGATTTTTGCTATTCTCCTCTAGTTGTTTGCGCAGAAGGAGATTTTCGTCCACCATTGCCTCCTTCTCCAAGCGAATGGAACCGATTTGCTGAATAAGTTCAGTCACATTATCGTTTGCACGTTGCAGATCTCGTTTATTACCCTTAAGTTCGTCGACAAGTTGCAGCTTCTCCCGCTTTAACTCATCAACATCTCTTAGGATACGCTCCACCTCTTGTCCTGAGGTTTGCAACTGCGTTTTTAAGAATTCACAATCGCGACTTAATGAAAGATGTTGCGAATTCATCATTTCAAACTTATTTTCGTTCATTAACTTTTGTGACAATGCCTCGTCGTATTTTTGAGTTTGCACAACAATATGAGTTTCCATTCTCTTAATTGTATTGGAGAGATCAACGTTTATATTCTGTAGTTTTGAAAGCTCTTGCTCCTTTAGTTTTAACTCAATATCCATATTGGAATTAACTGTTTGTTGCAACCTGTACTTTTCATTTAGTTCTTTAAGTTCTGTTTCGACAGAAACCAATATTTTTTGAACTTGTTGCATTTCATGCTCAGATTTTATAAAGTTTTCATTTGATTTTTTTATATCATCAGAAGAGTTTTTGAGATCTGCAGCTCTTTCCGTTAGTTCCGATTCCAACCTGCATATCTTCTCGGTCATGTTATCAAAAATAGTTTCTTGCTCCTTGCTTCTGATTGAATACTTATCCACTTCTTGTTTCAATCTATCTATTAGCTCAGATTGCAACGAAAAATCGTAAAGAATCTTATTTTTGTCCACATCGAGTTTTTCAATGATATGTTGCTTTGCCTTAATGTCTTCTTCTAATGGACCCAACTTGAGTTGGAGATTTGCATTTTCATCTGTTAACTTTTCATTTACATTTACTAAATTCTGTATATCTTCAGTAAGACGTTTGAGTTCATTGGCCATTTTATTTTCTGCAGCTGTTACCTCCTGTCGAAGAGTTTCTGGGAAATTTTCAATCTCTCTTTTGTAGACAGCCAAGTCTTTAGTTAGGCGCGTATTAGTTAAACTAAGCTCTTCGATTAAAATCTGTGCTTCTTGTTTTTCTTTCTCCATAGATACCAAGGGTTGTTCAATAATTTTAGCCAGTTGATTTAACGCAATTTTTAACTTGTTTGTACTTTTCTGCATGTCCTCAATTCTGAAAATATTTCCATCGGTTTCAACAGCAGCTGCTTCAATGGTAAAATTAAAATTGTTTTCCAAAGTCGCTATGATGTCGATTAGCGTCATTTCATATGAATCCAATTCAGCTGATTTGCTTTTTAAGTCGTCCATTACTTTATTTAATTTTAACTCCAATTTTTCAAAATCTTGTTGATGCTCTTCAAGAGCTATGCGTAGCTCAGCTTCTTTTGTGAATAGTTCGCATTGCATTTTACTATTTTGACTGTCGGCATCTTGAAGTCTAGATCGCAAATCCGAACATTGCTCCTCCAACGCAGTTGCTTTAATTTCTCGTTGCTCCACGGCGATGCGAAGCTGTGATGCCGTTGTCTCCAAAGATGTCAAAAGAGTGGTTTTTTCCTGTTGCTCGTTTAATAATTGTGCTGTGTAGTCTGTGATTTCTTGTAATAACTTTTCTTTTTCGGAACTAACACTTTCAAGTTTTTCCTGCATTTTTGATATTGATTCACATTGTTGTCTTTTTATATTTTGCAAGTCCTCAATATGATTTTCTAGACTTTTTATTTTCAGATCATATGATTTTTCCAATTCAGTGAGTGTAATATCTTTCTCTTTGAGGACGGATTTAACACGGATATCCGATTCATGAAGCATTTCCTCGCTTTTCTTTAACTTTATAGTTAGATCGTTTACAGTTGCGTTTTGTTCGTTTAGTTTGTTTGTGAGTTCATTTTTTACCACATCGGCATCTTTTAGGCGCTTCGCCGTAGTAGCGTGTTCAATTTTGTAGGCCTCAACTTCTTCAATGAGTTTTGCATTTTCCATTGATATCTCGTTGATTCTCGATTCGGACATTTTAATTTTATCTAAATAGTCTTCTTGTTGTTGCATCGATGTTTGTTCGGATTTCGACATAATTTCTTTTGCTTCGTTCAACTCGCGAATGGCTGCATTGAAATCACGTTCTTGTACAGCAAATTTATCTTCTAAATATTTTATTTCCCCTTGTAGTGTTTGGACTTTGATGTCAGTGTTGTTTCTTTCAATATTTAGGAGTTTTTCGAATTCGACTTTTTCCATTTTTAATGCATCTATTAGTTTATCACATTGAAGTATTTGTTGCTTTGAATCTTCCAACTCTTTCATTTGATTGGCAATTATATCGTCATGTTTCAAAATGAGTTCTTGTTTGTCTTCCATACTCTTTTGCAAATTGCACTTAATACAGTCAATCAGTGTGTCCTTTTCAAAATTTGTTTTTTCCAAGTCTTTTAATTTGGTGACCGCATCTCTTTTGAATGCGACCAGCAATTTAATTTCACACTCAGACTTTTCAATAAGCTCGGAAATAGAAGATTCTTGAGGGATGGCTAACTGTAGTGTACTACATAACGTTTTGGTATTCTGAGTTATTTGGTTTACTTCTGTTTTAGTTTCATTGAAGTCAGTTTGGAGTTTCGAAAGTTCTTCCTGTGTTTTCGTTAAAACATCTTCCAACTTATTACGTTCGGCGAATATTACTTTGATATGCTCATCTTTTTTGTTTATGGCCATATCAGAAGTTTGTTTGTCGTTGCGATACTCGCTCATTAACCGATTAATACGATCTTCCAATTCCACATTTTTTGTACGCACATCCACAATCTCAGTACCAAGTTTGGTCATTTCCAATTCCTTGACGGCCAACTCGTTGCGCATAGCTTCCAAATACTCTGACGTTGTTCGTTTATCGGTTTTAAGTTCCTCGCAGAGAATTAACAGTTTCTCATATTTCTCTTTCACCGTTTGCTCGGTTGATTGCAAAGAACTCATTTCCTTTTTCTGGTATATAATTTTCTCATTCAACGATTCAATTATTAAATCATTTTCTTGCTTGGAATTTAAAAGCTGAACTTCAATATCTTCCAATTTCTCTTGAAGTGATTCCGATTGTGCCTTCAATTGGGAGTTTATATCACTCATTTTAGATTTTTCTAAATCACGGGCTTCGAGTTCCATTCGCATTTCTTCTATACATTTCAAGTAACTTATTTGTTGATCCTGGCAATTTGTACGATGCAAATCTAATTCACTGGTTATTCCATCCAAATTACATGCCAATNGAGTTCCATTCGCATTTCTTCTATACATTTCAAGTAACTTATTTGTTGATCCTGGCAATTTGTACGATGCAAATCTAATTCACTGGTTATTCCATCCAAATTACATGCCAATTTTTCATTTTGCTTTTGTAACTCACTTATTTCTTTGTCTTTTTTTGCAATTTTCTCGTGCATATTTTTTTTATCCTTTTGTAAATCAAGCCGTTTTTGGTCTACTATATTAAAGTTTTCACGTAATGCATCCACTTCCTCCTCAAATTTCTCAAGCCTTTTGGTCAACTTATCATTTTTGTCTTGCATTGCATTAGCATCTTCTTGCAATTTCATAAAACTTTGGCGGTCATTTTTATATAAATTACTAATTTGTTCAACTAATTCTAGAAAGGTCATGAAGTGGTCGGCAGGGTCGGCAAACTCCTCGTCTTCGTTTTTACCCTTTTCGATACACATTTCAAATTCCAAACAGTACCTATTAGCGCATTTGTCTATTTGTTTTGCCAACCGATTATTACACAAACGCAAAGAATTTAATTCCTCCCGCAATTGAAAGTTTTCTTGCGATTTTTCACGTAGCTGTATATCGATCACTGAGCATCCCAAGTTTTCTGGACTACAAGTGCTTCCTGAACTATTTGTCACGCGTGTATATGAGACATCCAAACAGTCCACAGATGTATTCAAATCTCGTCGTGAACTCCGAGTCTCCGATATGAATTGTTCCAGTTCATTTTTATTGTCAGTAAGGTATTGTATTGTCAGGTTTTTTTGCTACCAAAAAATAGTTAAAACTGATTAATTGATATTATATTCTACAAATTGCTTCCTAATGTTCACAACACAGTATAGAAAAAAGTAAGCAAACCTCTAGTTCTGATAATAGCTCCGAGACTTTGTTGTCCAATTCTTCAATTCGATTCTTTAGAAAGTTTATGTTCTTCTCTGCGAATTTTAACTGAAAGCGTAATGTCATTACTTTATCTTAAATGCCCAAATAAAAAGAATAATATTGACACAACCAC
>JXPZ01004201.1:3450-24674 GCA_001014575.1 Themira minor
TCGTGACGATCGATCTTCAGATATGTTCTTATGGGATCATGTTTGTAAGTGTTGCAGCTAGTGCAAGGGGGGCGGAATGTTCGGAGTAACGATCCGACCACTCTGAGCAGGTATGGTGTCAGACCATTTCACTCTCCCTTTAACTCGCCGAGGTTATCCGGGCCCCCTTTTCACCTCTACGACGCCGATCAGCTGTGTTGCGGATAGCCGAATTCGGCCTTAGTTTTAAGGATATATATATATATATGAAAAACCTTTGTGTAGAAGTTAAGGTTTCGTTTTAGTATAATGCAAGTTCGAAAGTCCACGAAATAAACGTAATTCTTTAAAATTATTCCACTAGTCTTACATATTTTCGGTCGGGAAAATCTTTACTACATCCACGAAGTCACCAAGTCGTGGACAACGTTCAGCAAGAGAATCTGGGAAGTCGACGAGGTCGTCTGGGATTCTGCCTTAATCCTTCAGCATTGAAGGCAGAACAGTGTGTGAGATTTTGCTTCAACGATTCTATATTTTCATAAGATTCCGTCTCATGGTTGCGAACAAAAGAAGATTGAGGAGAGTTTGGCATATCAGAAAAAGGTATAATATAGCACTAAATAAGGCTTCTAGCAGTCAGAATGGTTCTGTATGAGCAGCTAACCAAATCACTCAAAGATTTTTTGTAACGGATTAAACCAAACAATGCTAAACAAATTCTTTTAAATATATAATGGGATTACGCAGCTGAACTAATAGACGAAATACGAATGCCTTTGCCGAAAATATTTTACGACTTACTTGATTATTTTTGTATGGTGCTAATTTACGACTTGCAGGAGTAGAAATGGTATTTATTAATTTTCAACATCAGATTAATTTGTATATAATATTGACCTTTTGAGTCGTGTGATCCGATTGACCAATTATTAGCATTGGCAATATATTCTTTTAAAATGATTTTTGCGATACAATAAAAAAAAATAATTTCATAGTGTGGAAATCAGTTTTTTTGATCAATCAATGCAATGATGATCAATGCCGGTATGATCCTGAACTTATAGGCACACAAAAGCAGTACAACCTGTTTCAACTGCGAAATATTTCTGCGGAAAAATTGTGTGTTCTTATTTTAAGCGCCATGGTTTTTTCCGATGCGTATTTTAGTATTGTACACATGTACACTTGACAAAAAATGTAACAATTCAAAATAAAAACAAATACTTTTAACCAGCTTTAATACTCAATTAACAATGTTTACAAATTTACAGTTTTTGAAATGTATAGTCCAAGAGAAATTAATTATCATTAATTTTTACTTCCAACGTTTTTAGACGACCATGAGAGAAGACTGTTCCAGCCTCGATAGCTGCTTTCCTGTGAAACTAATAAAAATAATGATTTTAAATCGCATGTAAATAAAATTCATGTTTCTTATGTACCTAACAAGCCTGAATTCTTATAAATTACAACACTTTTAAAAGTAGNTATAAAAATAATGATTTTAAATAATGATTCTTATAATTTACAACACTTTTAAAAGTAGGCACTAAAATTTAGGATTGTGTAATTGCAAAGTGAATAAACTACATATAAAAACAAAATTTATGGAAATACTTACCGTGTTTGTTATTACTGTGCATATTTAATATATAATTTCCTTGCTGACTAGCATTAGTCACTTGTCTGAGCAGAATTTTATTTATTGAATATTTCTCTTAATCTTTACATAACATGATATCAATGCTTCAAAAGTAAATTATACTATTTTTCATGCCTTTGAAACTGTGAATTAATGTCATATAGTCGTACATTGCGGGTAAACTAAACCTAAAAACGACTGGAGAAATCTCGCTACTTACTTCTGGGGGTTTATTTTAATTGTAACGAGAAGATTTACCTTTGCTTGAAAATGCAATAAAATTATATGGATTAACAAAAAAATTCCTTTACCGAAAACTTTTTAAGTAATCTTGTTCATTTTAACATTTATTTTCCGACAAGCTGTGTAAGCAATACACCGACACAACACATTTTTAGTATGTTCGATTCGGTTATAAAGTTAAAACATTCGTTTATTTTGTTACTCTTCAACGTTTTTCATTCCACATCGCCATATCTTAGTGATGATTGATAAAATACCCTTTTCATACAAAATATTTTAAGTAGATAAAATAGAAATATAAATATAAAAATAATGGAAAAAAAGAAAAAAATGCCTTCTTTTTTGATTATCCTAACATTATTTTGAGTTCACTCCGTATATAGTTATAAGAAGAAATCGCAATCACTGATCAAAGTAAATATTGTAAGAAGATAGAAAATACAAAATTCTAAATGTTCTATGTGGTACTAATGTATTGATAAAGTGAAAATACGTATGACATTAAATATCAATACCTTTTATACCCTTTGCAACACAGTTCAAAATATCCATTTCACTAGGACTCAGTTTAAGGATTGTGTTTAACACCGGTACCAGCCTGGTACGCTCATCAGAGTTTCCTAAGGTAAGAAACTTGGAAAGACAATTAATTATAATACAATTTATATATATGTACATTACAATTGAAAATCATTATTTACGTACTTTCAGAAATACGTTTTTTAAATATTCTGAATTATTCATATGTTTATCGCGTTCTATTCCGCGTTCCTGCCTTCTAAGCTCCTCCTTAAGGGTATGATTCATTTGGTTTAACTTTGCAAGATCTTGTTCATTTTCTGCCAAAAGAGTAGTTAAATGACGTACTTGCATTTCTTGTTTTTGCAATTCGACCTTTACAGTATGTAATTCTAGGTTTAAGAATTCAGATTCGGATTTATCAAATTTATTCTTACTATCAGGCTTCTCGATTTGCATTAGTGTTATGACATCACTGATATTAGTCATAGGTGTACTTAACAATTCGTCAAGAGGGATGACGTCATGATGGGACCTACGTGAGTCATTTGAATATTTTCGATTTGCTACAACCGTTTGTAATAAATCGGTTACTTCTTCTGATCCTTCGGCATCTTCTCTTTCCATTAGATATATGCCATTTTTACTTTTATCGGACAACAAGTTGTTCATTCGTTCATTGGGCTCTTCGATTATGTGTGAATTACTTTTATCATACTCAGTTTTTAATTTTTCGATTTCTTTGCGATGTTTATTTTCCAAGGTTGCCCGTTCAATCTCATAATATTTCTTCAAATTGTTTAACTGAATGCAGTGATTTTGCAATGCTTCTTGATGTATATTAATTTTTTTTTCAAGTTCTTGAGAAATATTTTCATTTTGCATGTGAAGATTGTTCACTGTATTTAAAAGTTCTTGGTAATTGCATTCAATGTTTTTTTTATCTGAAGTTATCTTGATATTGTTTTGTTCACTATCTTCCAATTTTATTAAAGCTGAATTTAACTGAGTTCTTATATGTAATTCAGATGTGCGCAGTGACATTAATTGCTCTTGTACATCTCGTTCTATTGTTAAATCTTTACTTTGATTTTTTCGTAAGACCGCTTGTGCTTTTAATTTGTATTCATTAAACTCATTTCTGAGATCTTCCAATGACTTTTCAGATACTTTAAGATTTTCTTGAGCATCTTTTAATGCCTCTTTAGTAACAACAATATTTGAATTAAGTTTATCTCTTTCAATACGTAATTGATTAATTAAAGTTTCGTGTTTACTTTCTAGTTCAGCTAGTCTAAAGTAAAGTTCTTCTTTCTCATGTTCATGTTTTAATGATATCTTTTCTAACTCAGTTATTAATGTATTTGCACTATGTTTTTGATATACGGCTTCCCTTAGTTCTTCTTGTAATTGATTTATATGTTTTTTTAGTTGCAAGGAATGTGTATATTCATCATTTTTAGATGTTTCAAGCAAGGACATTTCTTTTCTCAATTGAATATTTGCATTTTCTTTCGACGCCAATTCCTCTCTGAACCTATCAACCTCACTCGTTTTACTCATTAATTTAGCAGTAACATCCCTTAACGACTTCTCTATGGCTTCGATTTCTAAATTTAATACATTTGCATGTTTTTTGTTGCTGACTAAATTTGTATTCTCAAATTTTAATACATCAAGTTGTTTTGATTTTTCCGAACACTCTTTCTGAATTTCAACAATTTGATTTTTCAATTCGATAATAACATCCTTCTTTTTTCTGTTTTCCACTTTTAGAGCACTCAGATCAGCAATGTTATTAGACTGATCATGCAATTCACTTTTTAGGTTTGCAGTTAACCATTTTAATTTACTGTATTTTTCATCAACACTTTCTGCTTCATCTTTGGAACGCCTGAATTGTTCTTCAAACAATATTGTTGATGAACTCTCTAAGTTTAGATCGGGATAGGAAAAGCTTGATAAGTTTTGGTTTATTTCTTCAATATGTTGATTATTTTTGTTGCATATAGTTTGCAAGTATTGTACTTTTTCAAGCGCAACGAGGACCTCTTTAGTAATATTCACGACTTCTTCATCCTTTACTTTAATTAATTTTTCATTTTTATTTATTTTTTCTTCGAATAATTTCAATTGTGCTGTCATTTTCTCTAAATTTTCAACGGTTTTTTTATGTTTCACATTTTGTCGTGATATAAAGTCTTCTTGATTTTTAAGTCTCTCATTTAATTCTGTAACTTTTTTTAGTAATTCTGTATGCTCTCCATTCTTGGTTTCAAATTTGTAAAGTAACTCATTATATGATTTCTGCAATTCTACAAGGTTAGGTTTCTCAAGCGTCTCAATATTTCCAGATAAATCTTTATAACGTGCCGCAGATAATTTCAATAATTTATTTTCTCCTTGTAAGAAAGTGATCATATCTTTATCCTTATTCCGCTGATTAAATACATCTTCGCTCAATTTTTGTATATGCAAGACTTTAACTGCGTTCAGATGGCGGTTTTGTAAACAATTAGTATTTTGGGAAATTGTTTGCAGTTTGTTTAATAATATTTCCTTTTCCATTTTTGTTGCTTTCAATTGTTCAACCAACATATTTGATGCTTTTATAATTTCAATTTGCCATTTTGAAACGGAATGTGCATATTCATGTTGTGTGTCTAATAGTATTTGTTTACATTTTTTTAGGTTTTTTAATTTTCGATAAACATCAAGGAATTTGTCCTTTAAATTATTAAATTTTTGCCGTTGTTCTGAATTGACTTCTTTTACATATTTGTATTTATCTTCAAGCATTTGTATAAATTCACATTTTGAATTTAATTCTATGCGAAGATCTTTATATTTTCCAAATAAATTAGTGAGTTCATTTTGTAAATTGTCATTTTTCCTTTCCATGTCTTTTAATTTGGTTACCTCAAATTCCAGTTTTTCCAAATGGTTTTTTTGTTCTGATCCTACCTAAACATATATAAACAAATTTAATAATTAATATTATAGATCAATTAAAATAATAGGTATCAATTCTACATAAACTTGATTTGTATATGATTGGTATATGATTAGGGAATTTGACACATTTGATTTATAATGACATATGAACCAGAATATAAGTAATAAGTCTTATATACATATATATATGTATATATATTTATATATCCGCCACAAGGTGTTAAGCGTTCCCGCCAGCGAACATGGCATTTTTGATTGATTTTNATCTAAGGCACCACCAAACAATTTAAAAGTCAACCCTACAGGACAATCAAGTCTAATGATGAAAGAAAATGTACAGAAAAATAAAAAAGAAGCAACTTCAAATTCTGACTGTGACAATATGTGTATGTGTTTAAATAAAATTGCTCTTCTATATAAATTGACAAGGTGAATATAAATCCCCTTTGCAGGCTATAAAAGCAAAAATTCAACAGCAATTAAAACATTTTCATCGGTCTAGACGATGCTTTTATACCCTTCATAGAAACGTACATACATTTTCCGATCAGAATATTTTAGAATCTATAGCAATTAAAACTATAGGAAAATGAACTACAGCTAAAACACAAGAGTAAATAGAACATTCGTTTGTTTTGTTCTCACTGCAACCATCTCTGTATAGCGACTGGGAAAAGGAAAGGCAAAAATCAGTTTTTCTTCATTTACTGTGCAGTACAGCGGACACAAATGTGGGTTCAAATGTAACTAACAAATGTAAATAAGCACAATACAAGCATCACCCGGAGAGAGCTACAGTAATAGAAAACATACAAAACAATAACTCTAAACGAATTTACAGCAAACATAAAAGAAAATACACACTGATACCGACAGTTAACTACGCCTTTAAAACAATTTTTGAACGCCAAACAAAATGTCGATGTATTAAGTGACTTCGATTCGGACTCCACTACTTAACCATCTTTCACTCACAATGGCATCCCCAGGACTCAGAAATCTCCCAGTTCCAATTTTTAATAGCTTACAACAAATTAAGTGAAATGGCAGCTCTGCTCAAATAAAAGTCTAAGTCATAAAACTAAAGAAACACCTAGATCTAAAACTCTCAACCGTCCTAATTGGTTCTATTAATTAGGCTCCAACTTATTTACCACCAAATGAAGCAGATGCACGTCTGCACAAAACACTCCTGTCTATCAAGAACTCCCTGCAAAAAAAAATTAAAATAATACAATTTATCGCAAACTCAAAAAATCAACTGCAAACCATTGACACTAATGAACGTCAACCAAAGCAATTATCACCACCATAGCATTCCCACAACGACGTGGTTATATGGTACAACATAGACCAATATAATAAGTTTTTAGTTGTTAGTTAGTTAAGTTATACCTTCTGTAGTGTATTAGCCGTTTGGTCCATATCTTTAAGAAGCGTTTCTTTTTCTGCTGTTAAACAACACAATTGTCGTTTAAGTTCTTCGTTTTCTATACGGATCTCGGTGTTGGAATTTTCCATTATATTATCTGATAAATTATTTTTCATTACTTTAGAATTATCTATTTGTTCTTCTTGATTTTGAGCATATAATGTACGTAGTTTAACATTTTCTTTATACAATTCTGTAAAAAAAATAAAAATAGTTATTGATTATGTAATGCATGTTCAAAATGTATGTTTTATCCTATAGTTACAGTCGAATGATATGAGTAGTTATTTACCACGTATATAAATGATATGTGGGACTTCATAGCACAAACAGGCCGGCATTTCTAAATTAACTCAAATTGTAATCGTAATGTTTAATACAAATATATAGTAGACATTGCCCTATGAGACCTTCTCTACCTTATTTCTCGTATGAATGTTTGACGGGTGTATTCCCAAAATGTACATCCAATCATAATCTTAATATTGTACCCATTACCTCTTCCACAGAGAAACAAATAGATAGTGACTGTGGACATTACCGTAATTGGACATAAACGGCTAACTTCCAAAACGCTCTCCATCCCCTAAACTAACGTTGTTTTTGTAGTTATATTCTTCTTTTTATATCTATTTGTACTGTACACATCGCTTCACACCTCATTGGTGAGAGATATTCATTGCCCCCAGTCTGACACTCTGCTTTTTGCTTTAAGTTTCTTACGCGTTCTGCTTACATGGCAGTTGACTTGGGAATTAAAGCTCTAGCTTGGGTGTTAGCAATATTGCTGACTACACTGTGTGCATTAATATAACTTAGACCCTTTAACCCTTAAAACTCTTTGTTGTTATTATTGTTTCTTGCTGATTTATTTCAAAACATGATATAAACGAAATTAAGCTAAAGTCCAAAATGTATTTACGAAAAAGATTTAAAATAGGTATGAGTATCGTACATCTTACAATAAGCCAAGACACTTGTTGTTTTTACTTGACCGAATAGTTAATTTTGTCAACATGGTCCAATTTTTACCACTAGGTATACTAATAAATATAAACACCTGACAATTGCTAAAATACGTTCTATAAATTATGAAAACATTTGTCAAACCGCGAAACTGCGAATTCGTCGCACGCATTTATAAATTCTTAAAAATAAATTAATAGCCTAGTTATTCCTTCTTAAGGAATATCTCAAAGACCTTATAGTATATATCTAGTGAATCTTATAGTCATATGTGTTTTTTTTAATTGAATATTGTCTGTTAAGTTTCTAATGAATTTTTATACAATGGTTCTTACCATCTTTCGCGTGTTTTGCATTTTTTGCAATAGTTAGTAATCCCTTGTATTTATTTATTATTTCCTCTTTGCTTAGTGTTTCTATTGGAATTTTCTGAGAATAAACAGAACATTTTTTAATAAACTCAAAATATATATTTACAATGTTATCTATATAAATACTTGTTTTAATTTGTTGTCGGATGACAAATCCATTGTTAAAAAAAACAGGTAAATATAAGTTCCACTCAATATATATGTACAAACAATATTACACAAATTATATTTTCTAAGGTTTAATGTAAATCGTAGTTAAATTATTAAACTATTTTATACACATTTGAACAATCTATACATGTATATATATACAATGACTTATACCTAATAGGTCATTCACATAAAGCAAGAAATACGATAAATTAATATACGAACAAGGTATTTTGCCAATATTTTGACAGCAAAAACAATATGATATAAATAAACTTTATTTTATATATCTATATTTTAATACGGTTTAGACTGTTTTTTTTTTAATAATATTAGTTAATAATTGTATCTACTTATTAATTAATTATATATGTATGTGCAAAAATTTAGTCATCGATAACTTATGACGTTATAGAATCGATTTTTGTTCACCACTACTTTCAAGGGAAAAACCGAATACCCAGAATAGCTAGATATTTATTAACAATTTGTATATTGTATTGTAAAAACTATACATTTACATATTTGTATTAGGGAGCCATTCCAGATGGATTCAAAAAAAATATCTTTTGGGTTTAATAAAACAATTAAAAAGACAAACTTGCTTGGAAAACATAAGAAGGAAGAACACAAAGTGGACCTTATAAAATGTGTAGAGGGGAAGGAAATAAAATTAATGATGTATGTGCCGATATGCTCAATTTGTTATAGTTATTAAATACTTGATCTATTCTAGAGAAGAAACAAAGGAATTACCTCTTGTAATAGAATTACAAAAAAATGAACATTTGATATCGGCTAAAGTGTCGAAGAAACGTAGCAATTCATTAACAGATGAAAAGACAAACTCTTCTAATGGGAACCTTTATCCAATTTCAAATGGAATCAGTGGTATTCAATTTGAAAATTTAGAGAAGAGAGCTGCTTATGAATTACTTAATGATCATAACAAAAAACGTAAATTAAAGCAAGATGATATACCTGCTATTGATTCCAACACAGTTTCAATTAATGGTGCCAACGAATCCACTTTTGAAGACTACGAATCCATACCAATACAGCAATTCGGTTTGGCTATGTTAAGAGGTATGGGATGGACTGAAGCATCTCAAAAACACAGTGATTGTAAAATAAATATACCTAATATACGACCAAAGGGAATGGGTTTAGGAGCAGATAAAGTATTAAAACACATGTTGTTAATACAACCAGAAGCTAATGAAGTTTTGGAAGTAAAAAAACAAGCGTTTGTACGAATTTTGGGAGGAAAATACAAAGATGATTATGGACAAATAGAAGGTTTCGATGATCACGCATCTAGAGTAATCGTAAAAATGGCTATTGGCGGTAAGAAAGAGTCTTTTAACGAGTTTTTATGTCAACCTGTGTCGAAAAATGAATATGTAAAATATGGAAAATGTTTAAGTAAGTTTGTTTTAAAATCCAAGATTATGGTTATTCAATTTAATATATATTTCAGACACTACAAAATATGAGAAGTATAAACAAATTGGAAATGAACAAGCAGTATTTAAAAGCGAGTGTGTACCGTCGTCGTCATCCAACAGATCGCAAAAATATTCGTTTAGGTGATCGAGTGCTCAAAAGAATGATGCATTTTATAAAGACAAAACTCAAATTAACACCATACAAATATTTGAGTATGGCAAACATTGTAATAATGATGTTGTTTACGAGTCAAAAACGCAATAAAAGAGAAAACTAAAGATTTGTTTCAATGTAAAGCTAAAAAATATTTTATAAAAATAAGAATGTACCCATGTATTATTGGTATTATGCCAAACATATATTAGTTTTCCATGAAGAGATTGGTTATAAAAACTTAAACATTCGATTGTTTTTAAGTTATTTTCACTGCTCTTTTTTTTCAGGAATTTTTGATTTAAATGTTCGTCTTACTTCTTCTCTAATTATATTCAATATTTTCCGTTTTTTTGTGCCAGGGTACATTGCAGTAACAATAGTAATAATATACATTATTAATAAATTATTAAAAACGGCTCCAATATAGGCCACAATCAGCAGTACTAAACAAATAAGTACAGCAAACTGAAAATATTTAAAGTTTGTTATTTTTGTAATATTAGAAACAAAAGGTGAAGTACCTTGGCTGATTTTCGTCGGGAGTGAATATATTCATTTAAAGAAAATATATTGTCTTTCATTATTATAATTTGGGAGAGAACTTCATCGAACTGAATTTCCTTTTGGGTATTCCACTCTGCCTTAAATAAAGGCATTGCCATAGAAGAATATCCGAAATCAACGCTGACTATTATTAGTCCAATTATTGCTGCCATTGTAATGATCGATAAGTCCAAAATCCACAGGAAGAGAAAAAGGATTGTAATGACCGTGCATAGTATAGCCGGGTAATATGATTGCTCCCAAGTTATAAAGGAATCTATATACACAAGGATATTACGCCACGGTTCCAAATCATGTTTTAACTTGTTAAATGTGCGTTTCTAAGAAAACATAACATTTGAGAATTGAGTAAACATTTTGTAAATTTAATTAACCTTTTCTACAGACATCAGCAAATCCTTGCTTTTTAAAGGAAATCAATGTTTTATAATATTGTTATAGATTTGTTTAGATAATATTGTTTAGATAAATTTCTCAACTAGTATATATTTCCAATTTCCCGAAAATAGTACAAAACCATCAAGGAGACCCGGAAATTCCTTGCCAAGAATGATTAAGTCAAATATTATATATACTAATAATTGATAGAACATTTATGTTGTGGCCACAATGCGAATTATACTTTTTTTAGAGTTCGAAATGCCTGCGTAAAAATCATAAACATATATGAAAAAACTTGTGTGTGCAGATAAAATAAACAAGTACAAGTGTTAACATCGGCCTGGCTGATACTTTGATACTTTACACCGGAGCTAAATGCGAAGTTCACTTTTTTGTAAAGTTCGAAATGCCTGCGTAAAACTCATAAACATTTATGATATTTTTTATGTTTACATTTATATATTTATTCCACGTACTATGTATTATATTTAAGAAAAAATAACAACTAATTTTGAGTATTAACAATAGTTTTTGTAAAACTATTGAGCCGAATTATACCTAAAATGGCACTTAGAATATCCTAGTTTGGAGGAAAGTTGGTAAAAACCTCCATATATGTTATGAAAAATTACGATGGAACAACTTTTTATTAAATTATTGGAGTTTCACCAAATGAAGCAATAGAATTTAACAAAATTTAGTTCAGTAAGTTCCTTATAATATCAATGTAAGAGGTTCTGATTCGATTTTCAAAACGTAGCTAAATGGTTTTGATAAAGTCGTCCAAAAGCCTTACTTTATACCTATTGTGTAGTAGATGATTGCGATATCTGTAATGTAGATTGTACACAGTTTTATGTTCCTATTTTGGATCACTAGTTTTCTGTTTGACGGATATGCTCTGTCAAACCAAATTTGACAGCCATATGTTAAAATCGGACGTACACAAGAGTAATAGAGCAGTATTTTGTTTTTCTCGTTAAGTTGCTCGTTTTTGTTGAACAATGGAAACAGGGGTCTTCCACATTTGACTGCTTTATTTCAAGCGGACTCAATTTGCTCTTTAAATAGAAGCTTTGAGTCCAAATGTACTCCAAGGTATTTGATAGAGCTATCAATAGGTATTTCATTGTTTTGCCAATTTAGTGGCAAAGTGGGTCTTCGTTTTGGGGACTTATCGAAAGTGAAGATTATGGCTTTGGTCTTTTCGTGGTTAGTTTTAATTTCCCACTTTTGAAATACTTGTTTGTGCAAAATAATGCAAAAAACTATACAATAATTTGTGTAGGTATATTGGGAAATTATATTGGTTCAATATATAGATAAGACCTTCGTGCCATATAGAATCAAAGGGCTTTTCAACATCGAGGATAACAATACCAGTGCTTTTCCTATTCAATTTGTTGTTCTCGATCATTTTGACAACTCTTAAGACTTGGTATATGGTGGATTGTTCTTTTTTGAAACCAAACTGCTCAGCATTTATTAAGTTGTTTCTTTCCGTGGCACGCAGGATTCTCACAATAAGGATTTTTACAAACAGATTATCTACCACGCTAAGGTTGATTGGCTGGCTTTCCAGACTTAAGTACAGGTATTATCAATGCAGTTTTGAAACTTCTAGAAAAGTAACCGGCTTGAATGCATCTGTTAAAGGTTGTGGTTAGTTTTTCGAAGAAAATATCGGGCATGTATTTCATTACGATTGGTTTAATTCCATCCAAGCCAGGAGCTTTCTTATTGTTCAGCTGGAATGCCTCCATCTTTACTTCATCCACAGTAACGAGTTCTTCACCAGTGACATCAAAGCGGTTTTGCTGGTTCAGTCAATTTGTATGAGTTTGAACTAATCGATCCATCACTGACTCATTATTTATAGCAATTGCAAGCGATTTTTCAAAAGTGTCAGCAATGCAATTATCTTTAAGCTCATGAGTTATTAACGGGACGCCACTTCCGTCAGCGATTGTATTTTTTCGTGTTTCTTTTTTATCGTTCTTGTTATGTGCCAGAATTTTGTATCGCCGGGTGGCAACTCTCTCAGAAAAGCGTTCCATCTTCTGTTTTTTTTAAACTTAGCTGTCGGTCAATAATTTTTGACAGCTCTTTTATGATTAAAGTTGTTATTACTCTTAGGTTATTATTATTAGGTATTTGCATGTGCTCGAAATTTCGTTTGCCAATTTTTTATTTTCCGAATTGGAACACCTTCAGCAGCCTCTTTAAGAACGTCGATAAGTTTATTTGTTTCTGAATCTATCAGTCAGTTCTTGTTGTAAAATTATCCTTTCAGTAATACTTCGGATCGCAGGCCAATTCGCACTTTTATAGTCAGGTACCAAAGTCTTAGTATCAACAGTTGATCCAAATATTGTGCATGTGATAGGAACATGATCAGATTGCATGCGATTTGGATGCATTTTCAAATCGGAGAAGTTCAGTGAGGAGTTAGTAAGTAAGATATCAACAACTGAATATGCTGTGTATGTGGAATGGAATTCTTAATGCCGATCAGCACTCCACCACCTTGTGAAAATCTACCGTTTCTGTATACTATGTATCCATGAAATGTTTCATTTATTAAAAATACATCAATTTTCTCTATGAAAGAATACGCGATATGATCGGTTTGAACATAAGCATGATTATATTCACTAAGGCAGAAATGTTCACGTACGTGAAGTGATTTTTATTCATATGTTCAACAGCATGAGCTGATTTTTGTTCATGTGTTCAAAAGCATGAGCTGATTTTTGTTCACTGCTGTTTTTTGAATAGTGAGTTGAACTGAGTAAAAATTTTGCCGTATGAGCAAATCAGTGAATATAATCACTTTTGAAGAGAATGAAGGAATACGCGATATGAACGGTTTGAACATGACCATGATTATATTCACCAAGGCAGAAATGTTCACGTACGTGAAGTGATTTTTACTCAACAGTGAATTCGTGCACGTTCGCAAGTTTGATCGGTATAGCCGAATGGCATGAATATTCAGCTGGTTTGGCGTATGAACGTTTTTGTACATACGCCTTGCCGTTCTCTGGCGGAGACCTGGTGTTGGGAGACTTATTTACGACGCAGATAAAGGGATAAGGTATGTCAAGATATGAAAATTTGTGAAAAAGTACTAGATCACCTTAACTTGAAGCATATGAAGATCCTTCTCGCTTTAAACAACTAATTAGTAGTGAAAGAGATGCAGCTTATAACTGTGATTACAAAGTGCAACTGCAATCCAAAATGGTCCTGATACTCCACTGGGCAGGAATTCGAAAAATTTATTTATTTACGTACGATCTTACTCAAGCTGGATTACTACGTTGATTATCGAAGATAATTTTCAACTGTACCTGGAAGAGGAGACAGCGGCACACAATACGTGAAACAACATTTGAGGAGTTTAGACTAAAGACCACGCATTATAAAAGTAGAGACATCTTAGGTTAAATTAAAAAAATAAACGCAAAGCAAATAATAACAGAGTACTTAGTGCTTTTACTTTTGTAACACATGGGATTGCTACAATATCCGATGACCCATAATGGACGCCACACTGAAACGACAGATCTAATAGTTTGGCTAGTGGAGACAATAGATGCAAGACACTTGCTGATATACCTCCGAATGTCAACAATATAATACAATGAATGAAAATGGAATACCATTCTTTATTAATTAATTATTTGTTGTAATCAGAGCATATTGATTTTATGAGCATATTATATTATCCTATTATTATTATATCCTACTGCATATATAATGTTATTATTATTCTGTGTGGCATTTTGACTAGTTTAATATGTGCAAATACAATTTATTCGTAATGTCTCTCATTCAAGCAATTTGATAAATTTAACATGTCTTTTATGGTGGACTCATAAGTGTTCTGGTTAATTGTGCCCTTGATTGTAGCTATACCCTTAAATCATTGCTATTGGTTGATTTCCCAATGCAAGTTAATTTGAAACCAACTTAATCTATTTCCTTTCTTTCTGATTTTACACTCGCTGAGGTATGTTGTGGTCTTATTTTTAAATTTATTTCATCACTTTGATCAATTGTATTATTTGATTAAAACTACTCTTAACAAATATTTTTTTACAGACTTTTACAGGTAATTGGATCATTAAAAATAATATACCCTATAACTTTTTGAAACTATGATGATAATTTGTATTGGCTATGCACCATTCTGAAGCTGTGGAGCTTTCTGTCGATAAAAGAGAACTGATATATACATTACAATGACAAAGACATCATTTCGAAAAACGAAAATTAATTCACATTTTTTTTAGTTAGATATTTTTTACGGATGTTTACTTTGTTACTATACTCGTTCGTAGACCGATGATGTGACAGTTATTTGAAATTAAATAACATGTGATTAAATTTGTTACTAGGTCTATCGATTTGTGGAATCTTCATCATGGGGGCGTATCGCTATATGCAAGAACTGTATAGAAAGAAGCAGAGTGATGTTATGCGATATTTGCTTCGAATTCGTGTTTGGCAATACCGACAACTAACGAAATTGCATCGTTCGCCGAGGCCTACACGTCCTGATAAAGCACGTCGTATGGGATACCGAGCCAAGCAAGGTTTTGTAATTTATCGGATTCGTGTCCGTCGTGGAGGAAGAAAACGTCCCGTCCCAAAGGGTTGCACCTATGGCAAACCAAAAAGCCATGGTGTCAATGAATTAAAACCATACCGTGGATTACAGTCTATTGCTGAGGTATGTACTTGGTTTTTTTATATTTATTTTATAAAAAATATAAATGATGTAAAGTTTTTATCAGAATATTAGTGTCGACACATTTTACTTCCTTAGATGTCTGAAATATAGACGTTAATTATTGTAAAAATTGGCTGTCAACTTTTAGGTAATAACTATGTTTAATATTTGTAGGAACGTGTTGGCCGTCGTTTGGGTGGACTAAGAGTTTTAAATTCATATTGGGTAGCTCAAGATGCTTCCTACAAATACTTTGAAGTCATTTTAGTCGACACTCATCACAACGCCATTCGTCGAGACCCCAAAATTAATTGGATTTGCAAACATGTACATAAACATCGCGAGCTACGCGGCCTTACATCCGCTGGCAAAAGTTCTCGAGGAATTGGAAAGGGCTATAGATATTCCCAAACCATTGGTGGCTCTCGTCGTGCTGCTTGGAAACGCAAAAATCGTTTACATATGCATAGAAAGCGTTAAGTTTTTCTCAATGCCAGATAATTTTCAAATTTTTAAATTAAATACATGATTGTATCCAGGAGTTTCATATGTTTTGTGAATAAAAACTTATTGGAAAATCAAGTCAAAATATGATGGCTAATTAAATATAACAATGTTAAATGGTACGGGTTTTTTTTTCTAAATGGTCGAAATAATTTTTTTAAGAATGTGTAAATTACAAGTTGTTCTGATAATATGTTAACCCTCTACCTCAAGACCATAGAAATAAAAAAGGAACAATTTTGTTTTGTAATTATGTATTTATTAAGGTAAAGATAAAATATATTTGCATTAACGCTCTTCGGTGTTTGCCATATATGGCTTTCTATGCAATTAGCTGAATGTTGGTAAAACAGTCATTATTTGTCATTATAGCATGGAAATACATTGCATTTCTCACAAAAAGTGTATGAGCGGAAATAATTGTTTTGGGAGAGTTGCCTTTGCTTTTTCCATGTGGGAAAATGCCCGATATTGTCCACCCTAACCGAATTCAAGGGAATTGCCTGATGCTTTCTTTTGCTGGTAGAAGGAGTACCTTCCCAGCTTGTAGCTAGGGATGACGTTGGAGTCATCGCAGGAAGTCCGCGGTTCTTTCTTTTTCCGGCCTTGACCAGGTGCTCAGCTAATTAAAGCTTGAATTCGAAGAGTCGCATGTATACAACTGACTTACGACGCCATAGAATCCATCAATACAACACGCACATGTCAATCATGTGAACATATTTTTTTATACCATTTTCTTGAACGCAATTGATTTCTATAAAGTCCCAGTAACGAATCCAGTAAGTTAACGTATGGCTCTACATGCACGCGTTATTGCATGTAGAGCCATATATGGCTTCCGCAGTTTTTTGCATAAATCAATATATAAGATGCCTACCTATCCTCAAATTATCTATTTTTATGAAAGAAAACTTTATATTCTTTAAGAAAAAAAAACTTTTCAGCAATAAAAGTGTTTTTTAGTAGAGCAAATTAAGTTTGAAATTCAGCAAAATTCACTTTCGTTCATCTGCTTGAGACGCATGCACAAAACTGATTGAAACTTGAGATAAGGCAACACAAAAAAGCCATGAAGATCGAATTTCAACAGAAAATAGTTCAAAGAAAATAACAGGTAACAAACGATAAACGTATGTACCGTTTTTAGCAAAAAAAAATTATTGAAAGTGAGAAGCCATATATGGCTTGGTATGCGGTAGAGGGTTAAAAAGAGAGCAAAGGTTACAAAGAGTTGAACCGTAGCACCAATTGTTTTCTCTCTCTCATCCTTCTGCAAACTTTTCTGTAAGGCTGTTTAAGCGATTCACCGACGCAACGCATTATTTGTGTTCAAAAAATAAAACATTGGTTTGTTCTTCAAATCTCTATTCAGAATGCTTCCAATATAGCGCGCATTTTCCTAAAATACGAATCATCACGACCTCTTTTCTATGCTATGCTCACGCTATGCTGAACCAGTGTTTGTAAGAAAGTAAATGAAGATAATTATAAATAAATATTGTTTCTTACAGTTCTCACATACACATTGCCCGTTAAGGTGGAGGATGATTCGTTTGATTAAAAAAAAATGAGGGTGTTGGGTGCCGTTTTCATGTAAGGTTTGAATGGTTCTTGCACTTCCACGAGTGGAAGTGTGATTCCATTCTAAAAAAAGAACATACGTTTGTTTTGTATAACATTATGTATTGCGATTGGAAACTAAAAGGCATACAAATAGGAGGTCTCATTATACATCTGAAGCCGCAGTCACCTTTTCCAGAGGGTAATAGGCTCAGGTTAAAAACGACAAGTCAAAGTCGGCCAGAGCAACAAAGCGACGAAGACTGAAGTAAACTAAAATATTATGCAAAAGTTTGCCAATAAAATGAAAAAGGAGAAGCTGAATTAAGATTAAAATTGTTTACATGCTATTTTTTACAAGTAAAATCATCCATTTTTCAAAAAAAAATATTTAAAAATTAAAATCTGTCGGTATGACCAAAATTTTTTGATATCCTGTTACAGATTATTACGAAATCCAGTATCTTTGTGAAGAAGAAATAAATTCTTCCCACTCCTTTGTATCATAAACACACATCCTGTGTGCCACTAAAATTAAGATACTCACGGTAATTTTAATATACAATATACAGTATATTGTTAGCCCACATTGATGCAAACTACATTGTCATTATATGTGCATTGAACATGTGCGAGTAAATAAATACACACTAATATATGTCGGTATTTGTGTTTATTGATTGCCGTTTTCAACATACGCGTCTGGCGCGATTAAAATAATCATTATAATATAGAATATCATGTCTAATATTCATATATGTAAGTTTAATATCAGATCAGAGATATATTCATTACATATGTTACGAAGAGAAGGACTCACCGAAGACCCCATATTCTATTTGTCTGATGAAAGTCCGATTGCTGTCCCACGAATTCACAGGTGAATAAAAATTGGGCTGACGACTTTTTTACCATGCGCAGGTCTCGGTACCATTTAAACATATCTTCCAAAATTGGCTCTGACTCGTTTATGGGTTTAAGTACCTTCCGTATAAAGGTCACAACAATTATTTTTTATATTAGTGCATGTTAAATGGGGGCATGTCAGATGGAGGGTATCAAATAATTGGCCAGTCCGATGTTAAAATTTTTTTTACAACTACATTTTTTTTTAATTTAGAGTATTTAAGAACCTTCACTTAGAAATAAAAACACACCTTCTAAAGAATAACTTAGTTTCGCAGAAGTGTTTGATTGTTTGGTGGAGCCAAAAGCCCATGACAACTTGTATTAGCAATAAACGACACAACAACAACCGACAGTGTGTACGGTTCGATTCTATAAACAGAACATTCGTTTGTTTTTTCGCATTTTGTTTCTCTCAACCATCTCGGTAAAGCGATTGAGATAAGGAAAGGTAAAATCTGGTTTTGTCCTTCTTCATTTGCTGTGCAGTACAGCGGAAAATATTTATTTTTTCGAGATCGCTTTTTAATGATTGGAAAAATTGACTTTCTATTCCAAAATTTTACAAACATTTTAGGTACAAAAAATGCATTTTAAAATTACAATACAAATAACAAAAATAACAGAAAAAATAAGAAAAAAGATAGTTTAAAAATTAATAAAATGTTGACTTCTGGGAAATCGAAATAGGATTTTATCATTGACTCTATCATTGAAGTTACAAACTAAATCTGTGGGTTCATTTAATTTAAATGTAGAATAAAGAAAAGAAAAATGGTTATTAAATAGAAATGCCTCTGTGCCCTTACAATCGTCAGTTCGTCTTTAACATTTTGTCGGCATCACAGTTAAATTTTTTGTTGCATATATACATTAGATAACCTGCCAATTACCTAACCGCATTTTGTGTTACGGCTTCACCCCCTGTCTGTTCAGTGTTTGTCTGTTGGTCAACGTTCAATTTTTCCTGGGTCAGTAAGTCATCATGCTCAAATGTCTCGTCATCTTATTCTAAAACACTTCCAGCCTCATCTGGTAAACTAACATTTTCATTGCCAATAACCGTCAAATAGTTCTCATTATCTTCAGAGCAGTTACCATGCCTATTCGATATTAATATTTTCATTGAACACATACGTGCCAATGTTTTTCTGAACTCATAAAGGCTTGGATTAATATTGGAAATCCCTCTTGCTCTTACTTGGCAAAAGAAATTTTTCAATGGAACTTATGAAGAGGCAGAAAAAATATTTCTAAATAAATATAGAAATGAAAATGTTAAATATTGATGGAATGGTGCTTTATATATCACGATATACTTTTGATGCACGTCTAGTGGTAAGTTTTGGTAAAAATTGAATACTTCGGAAATATGTTCTCATTTTCTAGTTAGCGAACAACTCTCGGACCATAAAACAGCAAACAAGTTTGCTCACTTTTTCGATCAAATTCGTCAAAACATTCTACCAAGTCGAGCTTGGAGTTGTAAAATAATCCTTTTCTAATTGTCATTTCGTCCAGAAGCAAAACGTACTAGCGTTCTTGGCTCGACATTCCCGAAAGCAATCGCTTCAAGTAATTGAAGTAGTTTTGGTCTATGCCGGACTTTTATATTTTATGACCGCCCATGTCTCCAAAGAACTCTTCGAAGAAATGTGCATACTGAGATCATCTCTCATTAAATTATATGCCTTCGGAGATTAATAATACATGCTCTGCGCTATAATTTTTTCAACTTTGTTCCAAGATTTTGTAGTTTTCAACAACATTGAGCATATACACTTGAAATTAGATGACAATTTGCGAGCAACACGAAGTATGTCATGAGTTTTTCTTCGCCGGTTGGGTATAAGAAAATCGATTGCCCTTCTCCGCCTTTAGATTTAAATGTTTGGACCATAATTTTCGAAAGAAGGAATTGTATTTAATTTTTAAGATTCTCAGTTAAAATTAAAATTAATTAAAATTTGTCCACAATTCATTGGTGTCCCCATTTTCAAATGTCAGTAAATTAGAATAGTCTTCTGAAATTTCAATAGTTATTTACAGATTTAAGGTGGTAACTGGACTTTTCATCTAAGGCACACTGCGAAAGCCAAATGTCGCGAAGTAGTTTATTTTTAGGAAAGCGAAATAAACGGATTGTCTGATCCTTCCTATAAGCTCTATAACAATTTTGCTCAATACATAAATATCCCTTATACGATCAATTTAGTATTGTTAACGCGTTTAATTTTAGAAATTATATCAATCTTTTAAAAAATCACAAAACAATTATTAATATATCTTTGAAAGTTCAATTTGTAATCATTCCTCTAAAACTCGTCCTCGTTCATCAAGTGTTCAGTCAGAAATAGCTAATATCATAAATAGAAATTAAATAACAAAATCAATGTAAAAAGATACCATTACAAAGTAACGTACAAATTCTGGTGGCTTGGTGAAGAAAACAATTGTTCCCACTGATTTCTATCACAATCACACATCCTTGCATTCGAGTTCAAAGAAGAACAGCACTTGATTACGGTCCGCTACACCTAAAACACACCATACGTTCATTTTTGCAGGGCACAATTCAATTGATATTCTGTATATCACAAACAAACAAATTGCTGCGTACGGTATCCATATATGAGGGACATGATATAGCGCCACGATCAAGCAAACATACTTGCATGAGAGTACAGAGAATAATTGTGAGCA
>JXPZ01004238.1:0-10796 GCA_001014575.1 Themira minor
ATGCGACACTGTGTAGCGGCGGCGCGGACGAATGCGGTGCTTCACGAAATTCCACGGGAACATTTTGGCGTCGTGCTGTTGCGCCGAAAACTCCGCGAGATCCTCGGCGGTGGGTGAGGAGGAGTTCGTGCAAAAGTCGAAATCGATTTCCTCGTCCTTGGCCATGTCAATTGCCTGTGCATTGTTGTTGTTATTGTTTTGATTTTCATTTACGGTGGCGGGGGAGGAGGTTGCACGAAATGTAAATAAATCGAAATGGAAATTTCATTATTGCCGTCACTGCCGCACACTATCGCCGACAAGCACTCACCTTAAAGAGATATTTGGCTTCAGCAAGTTGTTCGATTTGGTTTGTCAATCGGTGATGATAGCCAGCCATAATTGCCTCGAGTGACACCCGTGTGATTTTCGTGTTTTTTTTTCTTCTTCTTCTGTGTTGTACTTTTTTTTGGCAATCTTCGGATATTTCTTCAATCGCCCGAAGCCTGTTATAAACTTTGCGTTTTGCGCTTGCGGCCAACAAATATTCGATTCTTCGAGCCAACCACCGACAACTCGCAAAAACACGTCTTCGAATTTAAAATTATCAATGGAAAATTTTTCTCCTGTTTATATTTTGTGTATTCCTGTGTTGTTTTGTTTTGCTGTTCTGTGTTGTTGTTGTTGATTTCGTGTGTCAAGTCTTTCGTCAAGTTTTTCGTTGAGCAAGAAGAAGAGCGATGGAAAACGAACGAACCATGCATGGGAATTTTTCTTGGTGTGGGGAAATTCGCTGCAATATAAATTAAATAAATTAGTATTAAAAAAAACAACCAGAAGTACGAAACGTACATATGCAAAACATTTAAAACTGTATGGAAGTGAACATTTGCTTATATGACTGTCATCCACATCGATTGAATACAAAATGTTTCAAATGACAACTTTGGTGTTGTGATTAATACAAACTTCTACTTTGTAAAAACATAAAATTATAAAATATGTCAAAATGGCATCAACGAAATGAAGATATTNAAATACAAACTTCTACTTTGTATAAACATAAAATTATGAAATGTGTCAAAATGGCATCAACGAAATGAAGATATTATTTGAAACTCATAGTATTGATGGTACCTTCAATACCACTATTGAACGTTGCTTAGACTAAAAAGTTTGTAACATTATGGAAAATTAGAATATTCAAAGAACCAAATGTTTAACTTTAATGGTCTTAAAATATACTTTATTCGAACAGTTTTATTGGGGATTACATAATATTGTAATTAAATAACATGTTTATTTTAATTCACATAAATCATTCATTNTAGTTTTATTGGGGATTAAATAATATTGTAATTAAATTATATGTTTATTTTAATTCACATAAATCATTCATTATAAACGCTCTATAAAAATATTCATCTTAAGTGACCATACATATGGTGTATTATTTTCGTACTGTCAACTGTCAAACGAGAACAAAGCCAGTCGGTGATTTTGGTTTTTTCGTGGTTTTTGGGTGAAGAATTCGTCTGTGTGATTTGTGTAAAGCCAAAAGAAATCCGATCGAATCGCTGAATTTGTTGCATTAAATTATTAAGAAAAGATGAGTGCTTTTCCGGGAACCTTTGCCTTCGATGAATATGGCCGACCTTTCATCATTTTGCGTGACCAAGAGAATCAAAAACGCATAACCGGAACAGATGCCATTAAGGTAATTTGCAATCTGTGATTTACCATCAAAAAGACTGATAAACAAATAAAAGGACTCATGAAGTGAATATATGAGAAAATGTGTGACTGCCAAAATTAAATTTGTGTGAACAATTCGTGGGTTCTTGTTAAAGGGAATATAAAAATATTTGCACTAGAATGTTCCAGATGTTTCTAAGAAGTTTGCATTTTCCGATAAAATTTTAGTTTCTGGGTTTACTTTTACCTTATAAAGGATTAAATGGTCATAAACTTTATATTGCGGTGTAATTTTTATAAATTTTCTTACATTTTACTGTCGAAAATGAAAAGACAAAGAATGTTCGCGATGAAAACAGCCGGCTGTTGTCGCATGACGTCAGGGTAATTTGAGGTTAAAGACGCTCGGCAGACACAACACTGTAGGCAGGTGACTAATCGCGCACCAAAAATCATGAGGGCCGCTGAAGAGAAAAAATATGCNGTGACTAATCGCTCACGAAAACTCATGAGGGCCGCTGAAGAGAAAAAATATGCACAACAACAACAACGGCAAAAGTTATTCACAATGTTTTTACTTCTTTTGAGCGCAGAGTCACATCCAGGCCGCCCGCCAAATCGCCTCGACCATCAAGACGTCGCTGGGACCCAAGGGTCTGGACAAGATCATGGTGAGCAGCGATGGCGACGTCACAGTGACCAACGATGGCGCTACCATCATGAAGCTGATGGAGGTCGACCACGAGATTGGCAAGTTGATGGTGCAATTGTCGCAGTCGCAGGACGATGAGATCGGTGACGGCACCACCGGTGTGGTGGTGTTGGCTGGCGCTCTGCTCGAGCAGGCCGAGGGTCTGATCGATCGTGGCATCCATCCGATCCGTATTGCTGATGGCTTTGAGCTGGCCGCCCAGTGTGCCGTCAAGCATTTGGAGTCGATCGCCGAGCCCTTCCCCATCGACCCGAACAACAAGGAACCGCTGGTGCAGATCGCCATGACCACCTTGGGCAGCAAGATCGTGAACAAGTGCCACCGTCAAATGGCCGAGATGGCCGTGGATGCGGTGCTCAATGTGGCCGACATCGAGAAGAAGGACGTCAACTTTGAGCTGATCAAGATCGAGACGAAAGTCGGCGGACGCATGGAGGACTCGATGCTGGTGAAGGGTGTGGTGGTCGACAAGACGATGAGTCACGCCCAAATGCCGAAGACCCTGAAGAACGTCAAATTGGCCATCCTGACATGCCCGTTCGAGCCGCCCAAGCTCAAGACCAAGCACAAGTTGGACGTCACCTCGGCGGCGGACTACAAGGCGCTGCAGGAGTACGAGAAGGAGAAGTTCGCCGAGATGGTGAAGCTGGTGAAGGACGCCGGCGCCACGTTGGCCATCTGCCAGTGGGGCTTCGACGACGAGGCCAACCATTTGCTGTTGCAACACGATTTGCCCGCCGTCCGTTGGGTGGGCGGCCCCGAAATCGAATTGATCGCCATCGCCACCGGCGGACGCATTGTGCCGCGTTTCGAGGAGTTGACCCCCGAGAAGCTGGGCTCCGCCGGTCTGGTGCGCGAAATGTGTAAGTTTTCCCGACTCACTGTCGACGACCCCAATGTAATATTCTCATTTGGCTTCGTAGCTTTCGGCACATCGAAGGACAAAATGCTGGTGATCGAAGAGTGCAAGAACTCCAAGGCTGTTACGATTTTCCTGCGCGGCGGCAACGCCATGATCATCGCCGAGGCTAAGCGTTCCATTCACGATGCCATCTGTGTGGTGCGCTCGCTGGTCAAGGTGAGTGTGCCTTTCTTGTGAATCAAAGGCCCTTCCGGTCACTAACCGGCGGCTTGCTCCTTTGCAGGACTCTCGCATTGTGTATGGCGGTGGTGCCGCCGAGATCAGCTGCTCTCTGGCCGTCGCCAAGGAGGCCGACCAGCTGTCCACGCTGGAGCAGTACGCGTTCCGTGCCTTCTCCGTGGCCTTGGAGAACATTCCGCTGGCCTTGGCCGAGAACAGTGGCCTGCACCCCATCGAGACGCTGTCCGAGCTGAAGGCTCGCCAGGTGAGCGACAAATGCCCCAGCCTCGGGGTGGACTGCATGCTGACCGGTGATTCGGACATGAAGAATCACAATGTGGTGGAGTCGCTGCATTCCAAGAAACAGCAAATCCTCCTGGCCACTCAGCTGGTCAAGATGATTCTCAAGATCGACGATGTGCGTTCCAAGAACAACGGACAGTAGTGTCAATAATCACTCTCACAAACACACCAACACACACACACACATCTCGCCTATTTAGTTTTTCACACTCATAACCGCACTTAACCGGCATTTGCTTGCAAAGCGCTTAAGAAACAAACAAACTCATTTGGCCTCTCGGCTCACTTCTTCTAATCACTATGTTTGTTATAATGGATCAAAGAGAACAACAATAACAAATTTTTGCATAAAAAAAAAATAATTTCAATAAAAAAAGTATTTTAATTTTTATTAAAACCCAAAGAGAATTTCCTATTTATTTTTGTAATTGCGTCTATTATAATAAATAATGAAATTTCCTGGTTTATTGCACAATTTCGCTAAAACTCTTGCCAACTCAAATCTTCTTCCCGTTGATTTTGCTCAATTGCTTGCGATTGATCTTNTCTCAAATCTTCTTTCCATTGATTTTGCTCAATTGCTTGCGATTGATCTTGTCGAAGAACAGTAAACCGGCCGCTCTCTCCACCGTCTCGGGCGGCACTTGGAAGACCTGCAGTGGCGTATCGTCGCTGATCACCTTGTTGGGCATGACGTACGCCTCCATTTCCAGCTGATTGTCGGCGGTCTGGCCGACCAGCACCTTGTAGAAGTGCGTCGGCACTGCCACTGTGTTGGCGCCGATCACCTGATATTTGACGTACATTTTGCCGTCGTCCTCTTTGTGCGGCAGGTACAAAGGTCCCGTGCACACGTAAACATTCGGGTAGATTTTCGTCAGTTTCCGCACGTACGACTCAAGGCGATTCCACGAGTCCCGGTTGAAACCCTGGCCCACTTGGGGCGCCATATTGGTCAGGAAGAATGTGTCGTCGCAGTGTTTCTGGTGCAGCCGATGATTGCCCGCCGCCGCCATGTGGCCGCGATCGAAACCGGAACGCCGGTAGTCGGCATTTTCGGCGCGGAAGAACGGATGGATCGATTCGTCGGCACGGAAATCGCATTTGGAGCGGTCGACGGCATCGTTTTTGGCAATCGATTCGGGCGTGAGATGCTCGAACACCCAGTGGGGCACACGATTGCGCCGATCGTAGGACAGCACGAAATCGGAGTACGACCGGACATGCTCCAGGCCGGGGAAACCGAATTTCATGATCTGCGCCACACGACTGGGGGTGGCGGTGAGGTTGACCTCATGGGCGGGCACGGGTACGGCCGCCGAGACCGTGCCGAATATGGGCAATAGGGGCTTCCGTGTGATCTGTGGGAGGTTCAGTTTCGCTTATTTTGTTGTTGTTGTTGTTGTTGGTACTTACATGCTGAAGGCCGTTACTATTTGTGTCGTCGAGGAAATTCAGTTGACGTTGCCGTTCCGTTGTGGTGCCATAATAATATGACACCGTAGCCGTTGCACCCAGCGCGAAAACACTTGTTACCAATCGTTTATTCATTTTGTAGTGAATTTATATATTTAGAGTTTTTTTTAATCTTACTGCACGTGAATTTGTGCTTTATTATTAAATAACCAGCACGAAACAGCTGATCAGCTGTTTTCATATATGGTTTAAAAACCCCCTAGCAAAGGCACCCATGAAAGGGGGTCATTAAGATGTTTGAACTGAGACCGGTATCGGAATAACAGTTTTTCGAATTTTTTTTCGAGAACTTTCATAGGACTATCGGTAAGGGTTGAAAATATTCTCAAACATTTTTTTTAATATTTTGTAATTAGTGGAAGTATTTTATTCNAATTGTTTTCAATATTTTGTAATTAGTGGAAGTATTTTATTCACCATTTCAATAAATACATATCTAGTATTAATATTATTTAAGTACGAAAGGGAAATTCTCATAAGGGGATTCAATTTCAAGTGGAGGGCGGACCATTCATTAGATAATAAAATTATTAAGTGTACTTGTTGTTTCATACCAATCTCTTAGAAAATCACATGTTTTATTTGTTGTTTGTCCATTGTCGTTTCACTCGTAGGACCACATCCGAAATTCTCTTACACTCGCAACGAAAAGATTCCAAAAGGGCCCTACGCTTACACTACTACGCTACTTTTAGGGGGGTGGAGTGAGGGTTATGTTGGGTGAAATGCATATTGTTACGACTAACTAGGCTAACACGTCTCCTTGTTGCAGTCAACGAAATTGCTGAACTCCGTTGAGTTGGGCGGCCCCTCGCTGTACAAATAGGTGACCGGCCACAGACGGGCCGCCGCAAAATCGCTCAGACTTTGCAGACCGCCCGGCCGTGGGGCATGCTGGTACTCATCGCTGCCCGCGTCGTGGGTGGGCGGCTTCTTTTTGTGGTTCTTCGAGGGGGGCAATTGCAGGGAAGCATGGGAGTGGGTGCTGTTCGCTGGATAGTAGCGGTCGCTGCATTTTCGCCACTGATCCGGCTCATCGCCCACAAAGCACCTGCGGGAAAGAAGATTGTAAAAAGCTCCTTGCAATGGCAACTGGGCACCCCCCACTTACCATGGATAATCGAATCCTCTGGAGTAGCCACATGGATGATCGGCCTTGCAACAGTAGTCCCAGGCACCGACTTCGCCGCCTTCGATTTCGCACGAGTAGAAACCGGTCACGAGATTCTTGTCGCAGGGGCTCGAGCGGCGGCACTCCTTGCCGGACACCGTGTAGTGGCGCCAAGTGACATCGCCTTTTCATGAATGGGGGGGAGGGAGGAGTGTTGTCGTTTCATTCACGTGGCACTAGTACTTAACGCTACAACCCACTCAATTGCTAGCTACGGGCTACGAGCTACAGGCTAGGTATGTTTTGCTTGGATGAACGGTTGTGGGGTTCGGTTAGTGGTGTTAGCATTAGTCGTTAGGTGGTAGTAATACTTGTATGTACATAGATCACGGTTGGAGGGCATTTACAAGACAGGCTTAGGCTCTNAGTAGTAATACTTGTATGTACATAGATCACGGATGGAGGGCATTTACAAGACAGGCTTAGGCTCTACTTATGGTTACGGGGGCACCTTAAGACTATGGAGTAGCTGGACTGTACAATGTCGCTTCGTGGCTGGATTGGTTTTGCTTTGTTATTTACACATGGATGGAGGTGCAGCAGGTAAGAATTTGAAGTTTACCCGGTTCGCGGAATATGTCCATGCGCCGGTCGTTGTTCACGCGATTGCCACCGATCGTGTTCACCTTGTCGCGGCACGTCCAATCGAAGGGGTTCCACGCGAACAGCCAACTGTCGCCGTCCTTCGTGTGCGTGTAGTGGACGTCCAGCTTGAGTTCGCTCTGGTCCAGATCGGACATTTCGCAATTGAATTTGCCATCACGCGAGCTGCACAAACGAAATTTGCTCAATACCAAAATATTTGGGGGGCAAGGAGAGTCGTAAGAGCCATACCCGTAGCTGAAGGAGTAACACTTGAAGGCGCTTGTCTCACGGAAGCGTATGCACTCCTCTTTGCATGCCCGCTCCGAGGGAGCATTGATGGCCTTCTTGACGCAGCCCGGCATGAGTTTCGCTGGCGAGCCGTACCCCAAGTAGCATACTGCTGGAAGAATTCGAACACATTTTAAAAGGTCACCCATCGAGGGGTTTCACAGTTCACTAACATTTCTTGTGCTTCTCATCGACGATCGGTTGAATCTCACAGCCGTGTCCATAGCTGGCGCGTTCGAACACATCGAAGGCCTTGTCCAGTATGAGGTGACGTTCCTTGTCCATGTCCCGCACCGGCCAGTCACTCAACTGGCAGTTGTCGATCACGCTGGCGTGCCGCTGCTGGCCGTACCGGAAGGCGAACGCACGGCAGGTGAATTTCGTCGACTTGATGCACTCCATTTCGCATTCTCCCACCGTGCGCACGGTCAGCGAGTCACGCACAATCGACTTGAAGAACCGTGTGGCATCGATAGCCCGGAAGAAGCATTCTGCAATGTGAGGGTGATATACAAACATACGTTCCACCGTCGCCAACCAGAACACTCACGAGCATTGCGCGGATCTGACAAGGCTGTCGAGGTTTCCGCCCGTCCGTCACTGCGTGACTGCTTGGGGCATACGTCCATGTCATCGGCCATCGAGTAGATGTCATAGTTGCGATCCGGCTCAATGTCCACGTAGTAGNATACCGGAAGGCGAACGCTCGACAGGTGAATTTCGTCGACTTGATGCACTCCATTTCGCATTCGCCCACCGTGCGCACGGTCAGCGAGTCACGCACAATCGACTTGAAGAACCGTGTGGCATCGATAGCCCGGAAGAAGCATTCTGCAATGTGAGGGTGATATACAAACATACGTTCCACCGTCGCCAACCAGAACACTCACGAGCATTGCGCGGATCTGACAAGGCTGTCGAGGTTTCCGCCCGTCCGTCACTGCGTGACTGCTTGGGGCATACGTCCATGTCATCGGCCATCGAGTAGATGTCATAGTTGCGATCCGGCTCAATGTCCACGTAGTAGTCCAAGCGGTTCACCGGTCGGTCGCAGAGCATGCAATTGTCCCGGCCCATTTGCGTGTAGCGGTAGCTGTAGGTCTGGCATATGAAGCCGTCTTGGCCCGAGCACAGGCGTTCGCACTCCGTCAGCGTGGGCACCGAATACGAGTGACGCACCGCCGTCTTGTGCAACCGGAAGCCCTCGCTGGTCTTCGCCGAGCACTCTACAGTGGAATGTAAACGCTTAGTACTTGAAGCCTCACAACTCGAGCAGTTGCTGTCTTACCGTCGGGACCGGGTCTTCGAGTCCATTGCTGTCGGTAGTCGTGTCTGTCCCGGAAGCCTCCATAGCTTGAACCCGGATAGCTGAGTGACGTGCCATGTTCTCGTGGAGGCTCCTTGCGCGAACCTCCCAACTCGAAGTAATTGAAGTCCAATGGATCACGCCGCCGATCGCTCAGACCCCAATACGAAGATTGCTTATTCTGATTGCCGCCGTAGGTGCCGCCGTAACTGCCCCAATTGTTGCTGCTACCAATGGTGTAGGGCACGAATTTGTCAGAGCCCTTGTAACCGCTCGCTGGTCTATCACGGTCCAAGTAGTTATGTGACGGTGGCGGTGGTCGTGGGTAATAAGAGTCCGCTGGCCCCGACGGTCCTCCATGGGACGGCCGGTATGGCGAGTAATCCGACCCGGGCCGATATGGGGGACGATAATGATCGGACTCGGGTCTGGGGCGAGACGGAGGATAACGGGAATCATCATAGCCCGAACTGCTCGGTAGGTTTTGCCAGCGATCGGGCCTGTAGCGATGCTCGTCGCCGGGGCGATTCAGATCGTAACGATCAATTGGGCCCGAACCTGTGCTGCTGCCGTAACTACTCGGTGGGGTGTGCTCGAAATACCCAGAGCCATGCGAGGAGAATTCATAAGAGCCCGAATGGTATTCGGACGAGCCGTGAGACGAGGGCGGTGGCAAACGATGGTCATAGGAGATTGGAGGAGGCGGTGGGTGACCGGACGGTCTGTAGCGATCAACGGCCGTGCTAACTGACGGGCCATAGGGGGCGCGATGAGGCTCTCCGCTGCCGTAACCACTGCTACTGCCGTAGCCACTGCTGGTGCCACTGGGCGGCGACGGCAGGTAGTGCTCTTCGCGGTACGGCTTCTCCGGCCAGCCACTGCCGCTGCCACTGCTCGGCGCACTGCTCGGCTTGAAGTACAGCGGCGGACTGATCAGCGGTCCCTTCGAGCAATCCTTGCACAAGTCACGTCTGCAGCTGGACGGCGCATTGCGATCGCGCTCGTAGTAGTCGTAGTCGGGGTGGCGCAACAAGTTCGAGTCCCTGCGATTCGGACTGGAGTACAGGTCCATTTGGGCGAGCGGCACTTCGACCAGCTCGCAATCTCCCTGCCCGTGGCCGGACGGATCCAAGCGGTAGTTGAAGCCCTCGCACATGAAACGCTTCTCGTGGCCGCACTCCCGCATGCACTCCTCGACGCGTTCGCAGGCGATTGTGCGGCGCACCCAATGCGGGGCGACGCGTTTCCCGGCGAGCACCCGTCGAAAGCAGGCTACAAAATGCGTGTGATGGAATATGGAAATGCAGAGTTTTTATGTGCGTTGTTTTTTTCATGCCAAATCATTCATAAAAAGTTAACGAGAAGCGTGAGAAGGACGCCGCGGAAAATCTCAGACTCTTAAATTAATTGCCATAGCGTGTTGTACCGAGAGCGGCACTTCAAACTAAGCGTACCGCGAAGGTCATACTTGAGCTGGGTGCCGTCGTCAGTACACCCACACTGAAGACCACCACAGTAAGGTTTCAGTTTTGTGAATGAAAAGATTCTGCGTCGATTACACTGAGTACCTTTGTGGTTTGATAAAGACGTTGATGACCCACAGATAGCATCCCAAAGTGTGGTGTTGTTGTATGACAAGAAGACCATCATGCAAACTAGCTAACAATGAACACGAATGCTTAAGTGGAATATGCTAAACAACATAAGTTAGAGGGGAAAACCTTGAATCGTCATAGTGAGTTGGCTTTGGTGTTTTTCACCGCTGGATGAACAACATCCGGATGCGTGGACAACAACCCTCTAAAATTAAAGTCAATTACGTAGGAAAATAAGCTGAGCTTGATTTTCCGAAAAATTATAAAACCATTTCAAGTCCATTGACCGTTACGTGTCTGAGAAAAGACGCTGACTAGGAGGTCACGAAAATTAAAAAAGTCGAAATTAATGGAAGATGAGCTTAAAGCAATTTGAAGCAATTATCGGCTAGCGTTTAAAAAGCCACTGAGAAATTGGACAACTTTATGAGGAATTTCAAGGGATTTGCTTCACATTCAGAATTCGACTTTTCAATTGAAATTTCAAATTGGCTTTCCTTTCAACTTCTCTCTTACTGTTTCTTCTACTGATTTCACACTTTTCCTTCCACATCCTTGCCGCTCATTACCTTTCGCATCCTCCACAATGATGATCGTACTGCTGA
>JXPZ01004260.1:0-30280 GCA_001014575.1 Themira minor
AATATCAGAAACAATGTCCGAGACTAAGGAATCGAAGTTAACTGCTGCCCAAAAATCGCGCATCGAACGCAATAGAGCCCGGGCGCTAATCCTTCGGCAAGCCAAATTGGTACCTTACAAGTAAGCAATGTCATTATATATGCTATACCCATATCATGTCTATCCGTCCGCAGAACTGGAGAGGATTGTAAGGAGTCTATTATTAAAGTGCAAGGCACCAAGTTCGTGGACAGTGGTGGCGGTTTTTTGATTGAACAACCGCTTGATTGCTCTGCTAAGCTGACTTCAGCCCTCGAACCGGGAGAATCAAAAGATACACTCAACGAAGAGTCGGAGGCCATTGCCATTCCTGTCGAATACGAAGAATGCTTGGAATGTGGCGACAAATATGCGGAGTCATTTTTGTTCAGCAATTTTGGTTATTCTGTGTGCGATCGGTGCCGCCAACCAGACGAAAAGCACTCCTTGATCACCCGGACCGAGGCCAAAGCGGAGTACTTGCTGAAGGACTGCGATTTCGATAAACGGGAGCCGGCGCTGCGCTTCATCAGGCGGAAGAATCCCCACAACGTGCGGTGGGGTGAGATGAAGCTGTACCTCCACCTACAGGTGGAGCAGCGAGCCATGGACGTGTGGGGCAGCGAAGAAGAGCTGATGCGCCAGCATGAGAATCGTGAGGTGAAACGCGAAGTGGGCAAAATTAAACGATACAACAAGCAGATGAAGCAGTTGCGCATGGAAGTTCGCAGCAGCTTGTACACGAAGCAGACCAAAGGACCGCATATGCATGACTTTGGACCGGACACCTACAACGAGGAGGAGGACACATATACCCATTCATGTACGACCTGTCCGTATACAGAGACATATGAGAAACTATGAAAGGAACGCATTCATAAATAGCATAAAGTTGTCACAGAAGCAGGACTTTTATTCCAATTTTTGTTCACAAATAGACANTAGCATAAAGTTGTCACAGAAGCAGGTCTTTTATTCCAATTTTTGTTCACAAATAGACATTTCAAATGATCAACTCCTTTACGCTCCTTTACGCTTAAATAATAGAGTATTATAAAAAATTTCATAATTATATACATAGATAAAATAATCATTAAAATAAAAGTGTGGTAGTTTTTAAATCAATATCAAGTAATCGGTATTTCCTTGGCTCTACGACCGCATATACGGTTGTCTCCTGTACTCATATCTTCCAGGCCCCAATTACTTGTCATTACTTAAGGCTAGCTACAGAAAATTTCGTCCAACTATTCAGAACCCGTTATAATTATAGAAACGAATTTATCGGTGAAAAGTAATATATTTTTGTGTAATTTGATTGTCATTCATTTAAATATCAGCATAAATTCACTTCGATTCGATGCAAAACCACTTTCGGTTGACCGAACGAAAATTTCTGTGAACTACCCCTTATGCAAGTACTCATTTCGAAAATGAATCACAACAATTTTCTTGCAATTTTAAATAACATTTAAAGTAATTTTGTTGAGTGCTCTTGAGCAATTGTTAGTAATAATTAGTTATTGTAATATTTAGCAATAAATTTTTAGAGTAATTCCCCATACCAACAGAGGAACGCAAACCATTTGCCTTTATTAAAAATAATAATACATTTGAGTGTGTGTGTGTTTGTTTGCAAGTGAGTAACTGAGCGTGTGTGGTTGTTTGTGTGTTGTATGTAAATCCGACTTCAACGAAAATCTCCTCTTCCACCGATAGTTACGATACCCATACGATACGCCACCAGCAGCCAACCAACACAAATCGACACAATGGAGCAACACCAGGTTAGCGATACGGACAAAGTGCGCATCGTTTCCGATTTCATTCTGCATGCACCGCCCGGTGAATTCAATGAGGTGTTCAGCGATGTGCGGGAATTGCTCAAGGATGACGACCTGCTGAAAGAGGGTGCCAGCCCCGCCTTCGCCCAATACAACAAGGATCAGCTGACACCGGTGCGAATCGAGGGAAGCGAACATAACGCCGTTATATCGGAACACAATGATTTGGGTAAGTTGGCCGCAGTAGGGTGGGGTAGGGGTCAATGAGTGTATGTGTGTGTGTGTGTACCAAACACAAATATAAGCAACATTACCATATATGGGCATCGTTTTATAAGCAAAACGACAACAACGCCACAAGAAAGTCTTTCATTGCGACATTTCACAGCGTTTGACTCATCTGCAGCAAATCAACATCACTGTCCACATATGCGTAACACTTTTCAATCATCGGTAATACCTGTGTGGAAATCTTATCTTAATAAAAGTGCTGACATTCTTGCGGTTGATGTAGTCCCCACCCTAAGGGAATTTTCGTGGCGATAAGAGCAATATGGGGGAAAAACACTAACAAACAAACATTTCTGATGTTTACCCATGCCTTAGGTGGTAATCGTTTCTATGATCCCCGCACCAAGCAGTCCTTCAGCTACGACCATTTGCGGCGTGAAGCCAGCGACTACCAGGACTTGGAGGCCGACGCCACCTCGGAGCCCTGGCGTTCCGCCTTAGACAACGAAGTGATCACCTACTCTGCCAGCCATTACCGCCATGGTGTAAGTATTTGTGAGTATTTCGAGAGCCTCGTATACATTGTCGAATCGGCTTTGCAGGTTTGCTCTGTGTACGGCAAAACGCAAGCTGGTCAAGTCACTTTAGTCATCTGCATTGAGGACCATCAGTTCCAGCCGAAGAACTACTGGAACGGCCGATGGCGATCGCAGTGGCAAGTCTCCTTCCAGCCGGGCAGTGGCTCGGCCGAAATTAAGGGCGTGCTGCGGGTGCAGGTGAGTACTTGGGCGGCCGGTTTGTAGTCAGTCAGTGTGTAATGAGTGCGTGTGTGTCGGCAGGTGCACTACTANGTGTCAGTGTGTGAGTGCGTGTGTGTCGGCAGGTGCACTACTACGAGGACGGCAACGTGCAATTGGTGTCGACAAAGGAGTGCCGCGACACGGTGGTGGTCAGCAACGAGCAACAGATGGCCAAGGAGATCGTGCGCATCGTCGAGGAGGCCGAAAACGAATACCAACTGGCCATCTCGGAGAACTATCAGACCATGTCGGACACCACGTTCAAGGCGATGCGTCGCCAGCTGCCGATCACGCGAACAAAAATCGACTGGAGCAAAATCGTCTCGTACAGCATTGGCAAAGAACTGAAAACCCAATAAGGACAAGAGGAAGCGGAAGCCGCCACAGCCACCGTCATCAACGCAAAAAGGCCTTCAAGTCTTCCTCTGAAACACTGAACGAAAACGAAAATCTAAGTTGGAGCGCAAATAAACAGAAAAGTTCACACACACATACATATATCAATTTCAAAGGAACACCCTACAAAACAACAACAATAACAAATAAATATTCATGTATTACAAATTTAACAAAATATACATATAATTATGGTCACATTATTGTTGTAAATCACCAGTTCAACTGCCTTTTCGCGACCGAGAAATTACAAAGAAATTACACTTAAAACGTATTGCATTTGTTACTACTAATATATAGCAGAAGAAATGGCAATTCGCAAGTATAATTTAAACTTAGAAATGAGAATTCGGGTCGCCCCTCTTTTTACACCCACTAAATATGAATGAAGCGTTTTAAATAAATAGCATTAAATTTTTATATAATTCGTAGCACTTTTATTTAACACTTAGGGCCTTTTATGCACATTTTCAAAATTCCATCGAATTACTTGGTTTGATTGTTGAAACTTAACTAATGCACATAAGGATATGGAAAATATACATATAAACCAAAACAATTTAAATATTTACTTCTGGCTGAGTTTCTTGGGGTTTCTTAATTAGAAACCGTTTGTCCGGATGAGATTTCACCTCCAACTCTAGGCGATCCAATGACCATGAATTGTTTTCCTCATTTCGTGAGGCCCAGAAGAAGATTTTGCCTACAAGGAGCCAACTGCAATGAGTTCTGTTCAAAATACCAGTAACAGAACAACGAACCTCTGTCCTTGGAGCCTTTGACGTTCACTTCGAAATGTGCGTTTTTGCCGTCACAGTTATTGCCGTCATTGGCCAGATCAAAGCCCAACTCTTTTATGGGTTCCCCCAAAATGCTGACCGCACCTACAAAGAGTACCGATTGCTGAAATGTCCAATCATATTTGAGTCCTCCAGAGATTATACCTTTGTGTTGGCGCAAGGCTTGAAATGAAAGCTTGAAATATTCGGTGTCCCTTATGCGATCCTCGATTTTATATCTCATCCACATAACACCGGTAATGGACGCAAATGCTCCATACACACAAATAGTGCCAAGCGTTTTGTTCGATGGAAATCGCATTGTTTTTCTATTAACAAATTTTTACTATTGCCTAACCGGCAAAGAATGAAATAACAACACCAGCTGTTATTATTTATAAAATTAATACACACTTGCCATAAGGCTAGCAATCAGCGACCATTAGTGTGCTCCCAATGGTGTGAATGGGCCAGTTCAACTACATGTTTATTTTACCCAAACAGCTGATTGTGACAATTCATCTTCGAATTATACAACACATTTCTTTTTGTATTGGAATTTATAAATATTAATGCATTAACTTGAGAATTTTCACAACTAATTTGTACATAAAATGAACTTTAAAAACTTGGCATGGGTATGCAATGTGGCAAGACAGAGTCTTACTGCACCATCGATACAGTCGACACGTTTCTATTCCAAGCCGATGGCCGGTATGTACTTGAACTTGTACTAATCACCATTACTTCATGGTATGTTTGCTTAAAGCGGCCGGCATGAAAAAGAAGAAACTGGGCAAGTTGGGTCCGGTTGTGGAGAAAAAAGAGATACCCGTCGAAACGGACACCAACAAACTAGTGAATTTCGTATGCGGCAGCAACATATACAAAACCGGCGAAGACATCAAGGTACATGGTCTGACTTTGAACTTCACTGAATTGACTATTTTAATTGTGTTTTATTGCTGCAGCTGAAACCTGACTCTGAGTACCCGGAATGGTTGTGGAGCTTAAATGTGGGACCCGCACCTACTCTGGACGAACTGGATCCGGACACAAAACAATATTGGCGACGTTTGAGGCGAATTGGTCTACGTCGCAACAATCAACTAGCAAAGCTTAAGAAATTTTAATAAAACCAAAACACACAAATCATCGAAAGAAAACACCGGATCACTGAAATAATATTGGGAAAAGGGTCAAAGAAAGGAGTGGCTCATCGGGGGTTTTTATTAAACAATGACGAGTTTGTTTACAATTTGTAGTTCATATCGCTTTCAGTTTGTTCTGCATCGACGGGACCATTAACAGATTGTTAAACATCTTCGACATGTCGTATCTAGCCTTATCATATGATAACATTCTATTTGCTCTGGCCTCACAACTCATCTTGGCCTGTGTTGCAGACCATCGGAAGATTGTCTATAAAGGCGGTCACGCAAAGATTTCCAACTCATTAGTAGACTTCATTCTTTCTTAAGAAGAAGGATAATTAAAATATAAAGTCCACAGGTGCCCAGAATATTGAAAATGTTTTTCAAGTTCTTGATTTTTGTGTTGATTTTAAACACATTTCAAAAAGAGATACAAGCTAAAAAAGACAGTAAGTAGGAGAAATTACACTTTCTCAGTGTGTATTTGCCCGAGGGTCTTTCACTTCAAAATGAGCTTAGATTGATAATGATTTATTTTTAGAATTTATCATTTGCTATCACGGCACCTGGTCAACGTACCGCCAATCTCAAGGCAAATACGATGTCACCAATATTGATCCGTTCCTGTGCACTCATCTGATGTACGCCTTCTTTGGGGTCGAAGAGAGTGGCGATTTGCGCATCATCGACCCATACCTGGATTTAGAGGAGAACTCCGGCCGGGGGAATATCAGAAAATTCAATCAGTTGAAATTACAGAATCCCACCCTGAAGACATTGGCCGCCGTTGGGGGCTGGAACGAGGGCTCGAAGAACTTTTCTATTGTGGCCGCTGACGCAGATCGGCGCAAGCGGTTCGTTCAAAGTGTTGTCAAGTTTCTTCAGCGCCACGGATTCGACGGTGTCGACCTGGACTGGGAGTATCCCCAACAACGTCACTCTCTCAAAAATCATGACCGCACGAATTACATTACACTGCTGAAAGACCTGCGCGAGGGGTAAGCAATTAGCATGAGCTAGACATCGTTTTGTGGACACTACTAAGCTGCCGATGTTTGTAGCTTAGCGCCTTTTGGCTTTCTGTTGACGGCCGCTGTGGGATCGGCGGAGTTCTCGGCGTCCCAGTCGTATGACATTCCAGAAGTGGTTAAATATCTGGACATCGTAAATGTGATGGCATACGACCTGCACGGCTTTTGGGACGAGACGATCGGCATCAATGCGCCTCTCTATGCGGGTCCTTGGGACACAACCGCATTGGCCAAACAACTGAACGTGGACTCGATCATGAAGTACTGGGTTAGCCAAGGTAAAACCATCGCAACTGCGGTGTTACCGACTTGACGTCTCGTTCTCGTTGCAGGGGCACCTCGTGACAAACTCGTTATTGGGGTGCCGTTCTATGGGCGTTCCTTCACTTTAGCCGATGCCGCAAAAAACGAGCCGGGCTCTCCGCATGTGGGCCGAGGATTAGCCGGTCAATACTCCGTGGAGCCCGGCGTAATCGGCTACAATGAACTGTGTGAGAAGCTAAAACATGAAGTTTGGAACGTCAAGTGGGAGCCACATCAGATGGTGCCTTATGCTAACCGTGACCGCCAATGGGTGTCATACGAGACGCCGCTCAGCATAGCGGTAAAGTCCCAATACGTGGTGGACAACGATTATGCCGGTGTCATGGTGTGGTCCCTGGAGTCGGACGACTTCCGGGGCAACTGCGGCGACGGCAAGTACCCATTGCTCAAGACAATCAATAAAGTATTACATGAGGAAAGCACCAGTGTTCAGCCACCTACAACTACAAGTCCACCACCACCATCGGAAATTCCGAATGTGAGCACCGAATGCGTGGCTATGCAGGGTTACATGGTTAATCCGAAGAGTTGTTCGCAATTTTATGTATGCGACAATGGAGTTCCCTATAGCTTCATGTGCCCGGATTCACTGTACTTCGACTTGTCGATCAATCAATGCAATTATGCAAATTTGGTCAATTGTTGAATTGACGCAGATTGATTAATTCGTGGAAATACAATCCATAAATAATTTGAATGTATACGTAAGGAGAAATAAATGTTGAAAAGATGATGATAATGTTTGGGAATGGGAAATGCTATTCGGTGTATTATCGATGTAGTGATTGGAAAAAATAACAATGTTCAATTGCTTTTTATTAACTAGCAAATTTGTTTTGTTGGGAAAATAATCATAACAACTTGTTGTTCCACTCATTAGTTTATCAAAAATTTGACTTTTGCGCTTTTGGTATAATTATGTCGGTATTAATTAACATTTTTAAAATTGCAATGTTAAATTCCCAAACAAGTTTATGTGGTGGATATTGAATATGTATTGAATATATTTTCACCACGATTCTGGACATTTAATTTGGTCGCGACAATTATTGACCCAAAATATGTGTTCGTTGCTTGATTAGTAAAATTTCTGTGCGTACAACTGCAGATTTCCTTAGAACTCGTTTAGTATCAGAATTAAATGATAGAAATTTTATTTTTTATAGTATTTGATAAATATATGATGAGTTAACTATGAGATTGTATGGGTTTTGTTTTTATTTGCTTTGCTGGTGTAAAAATGAGCAAAATGCAATAACATGAAAACAAAAAGCAGAATGCCAACTTCTACGGCGCAGCAACGCTAGCGTAAACGTCATTTGCTTTTCCATTATTTGCTCTCTCTGTCCAACGTGCAATGTCTTTCATCCCTGTCTTACAAATGCTGGTTCATATGAAAACGCTAGCGTCGACAGACAAAAAAGTTTGCTTTTTCAGTCGAAGTCGAGGTGTACGCTCAGTCGCGCATCTATTCACGACAAGAACTGTGGATTTTCCTCTGCTGTTGAGAAGTGACGAACAAAAAAGATTACAATTGGAAAAATTTCACTGTTGGCGGTGGCAGAGACCCAAGGAGCCAACAATAGCCAGCATAGCTGGCAGCGCTTTTGACACCAACACACATTTAGAAACTCAGAAAAAGTCAGGCACTTGTTCCCAAATTTGTTTTCATTATGGAAAAAATGGATGCCAATTTGGAGCAGCAGTTCGATTTGAGTTTAATTGAAGCTGTCAAAATGAATCCAGTTATTTATGACCGTTCGCATTATAATTACAAGCATTTTGTGCGTAAAGCCCAAACATGGAAGCAAATCGCCGAATCTCTTGGTGTTCCTGGTAAGTCGCTTTCGAGCAATAATTCGAAATTTTCCTATGAAAATATGCACAAAGTTGAAACAAATCGCGTGCGGCCGAAAATAAATATGGCGGAAAAAAAGCCAGACAGTACAGCACCATACAAATGCAAACTACTACAAGACGAGGACTAGTGCTAACAACACAACACAGCACAGAGCACAAAATAATTACAAGATTTAGTGGGGTTAAAATTAAAATAAATATATATTCTGATAAAAAAAATAGTGAGGGAAACGAGCAGACATCGGACGTGCTGTCGTAGCACGGTCGCTTGGCAGTCGCTTTGTTCGCTGGCTGGTTGACGTTTTGCTCGTTCCGCAGCTGTACCTCAGTTGAATTCGTCGTGCTCACACTCGTTTATGCTTAGTGTTTGTGTGTTTTTGTTGGTATTTTGAGATTGCGTGAGTATGTGTGTGTGTGTTTGCGAGCAGCACGAAGGCGTGCTGTCGTCGGTGAATGTACAGAGGCTGTAACAGTACTAGCTAGATTTGTTTGAATCTATATAAATGTATGTATATGGGTGGAAGTATTTGTGTTTTATTGTAAACATGAGCTAAATTAAAGGAAATTAGTTGTATTTACTTTTTTGTCAACTAAAAAACTATAGATTTTGCAACAGTTTAGTTTTCTAAGTGTTTAAATATGTAGATATATGAGGTGAGCTTGCGGTTTACAATTGTTATCGTCGACGACGAAGTGCATTGACATACAGACACACTCTTTCGCAGTTGACTTCAAGAGTTGGAGCATGCGACACCGAGCTTAACCCCTAATAACATAGGAAAAGTTCTTTCTCTCTGTCGATTACTAGAATAGTGTACAGAATGGGATTTGTTGACATAGGACAGCTTGGCAGTAAACTAACTATGATGCCGTGAAATTGAATCAACTAATGCCATTTGTTTTGTTTGCAGAACAAAAATGTACGAAACGTTGGAAAAGTTTGCGCGACAAATTCGCACGAGAAATGAAATTGTGCCAAGAGTCTCGATGGCGGTACTTCAAACAAATGCAATTTTTGGTTGATTCCATCAGGTGAGTTAAGGCTGCACTGAAATTGAAAGGATGTTTATTGATTTCGAAATTGCAATTCTCGACTACAGACAATACCGTGAATCGCTTCTGGGCAAATGTGGCAACAATGGCACCCAACAGACGACCACCCAGGTTCAGGTGGACCCCATCCAACAGCAGCAACAGCCGCAACAGCAAACCGTGGTCGATCTGTTTGCCCAGCCATTCAATGGAAGTGCCTCCACATCCGCACAGGCTCTCACCCATCCGCACGGTAAGTGCCCTGCGCCAAGACACATTTTATGTTTTAATGATTCCTTACCCAGAGAGAGGGAGAGATGAGTGCTTTTGCTCGATCAATGTTGCGGCTTTTAGAATTATGATTTAGTCCTACCACACATCACCATTCATGTTCATTTTCAAACAACCAAAAAACACACCCTCACACGCGGCATGCCAACATGACACACACATAACGTTCGCTTGCTTTTGATTTTCGTATTTTGTTGCGTTCGCATCGAGAGTTTACATTCAAAGTTGAAATTTAGAAATTGCAGTTACAGGCGATACCACACAATTAGCTGCCGCGAACAAGGAACAAAAACCGTACTTCTATGAGCCGCCATTGAAACGGGAGCGCACCGATGAGGATCAAAACCATGATAATATGATCAATACGATTAAAATTTTCCAAAATACCATGTCTCAAGCAGTTAGCGCCGAGGACCAGTCCTTCGGCATGGTCGTCACCGATATGCTGAACACCCTGGGCGTGCGACAGAAGGCCGAGGCGAAGGTCCACATCATCAAGTATCTGACCGACATGCAGCTGCTGGCACAGCACAACAAATACTAATGACGTAGCTGGCACGGCGGGAAGGACGGAAGCAGCAGGCGAGCGAATAAAAACCATTGAAGAATTTAAAGCAGAGTCCAGCACCTAACAATAAGCAAGCTTTATAGCAAAATTGTGATCGGCCGTATTTTTATTTGTACTGTCCCATACATAACACGTGAGTGGTAGTTTCTGTGGCAATCTCTGCTTTAAAGTTATTCAAATCACATTTTATTTGATGTATAATACGTTGTTTCATTTTATGATTACATACATTTGTAAGACGGAGAATTCTAAAATTCAAAATTTTGGAACAAAAAGAAAAAATATACAACTTTATATAAATTTAAACATATTGAAGAAACCAACAAGTTGAAGATTATATATAAACTTTATATGTATAAATTTAGTGTTATAACGAAGATTGCAATGTAGGAATACAATTTTTATACTTAACTGAGATACAAAGACAATTTCCCTGTAAATGTATCCTTTGAAATTCTTCATAATTCCGTTTCCTCGACTCTATGTGAATACCTATTTTTTCCATCCCAAGAGCGAAACTAAAGTAGTTCCATCTTTATTTGCCATTTTCTTAAGTTGAAGAATACAAGAATGAAATTAAGCTTAAGAATACAGATACAGACGTATATTCATAATAATTATATTGTATTGTAATATTTTGAGTTGTAAATAAATGTATGAAATTTAAGAAGTTGCTTTTTTGAACCAAATTTTAAACATAAACTCTTGAGGCTGCTTCTTTACCATACAGTGTTATTCACAATAGATTTCCTGCGGCCATCGCAATCAGCTGATTGACCAGCATTAATAAGTAGAAAATTTTGTTGAATAACCGATTTATATATAAAATTTAAACAAAAAATGAGTGAACAACCAAACGAATTTAAGGTAAACAACAACAGTAATGATTCCGGAGAGACCTCAAGATCTGTAATACGGGATGCATGGTCGGTGGGTATTGCTGGACCAATTTTTGTGAAACTACAAAACTAACCTGCATGTCCAATCCTTATAAATGGGATTTCACAAATCTTATAGATTAGACCATGTCACATATACAAGGAGGAGTACGATGATTGTACTAGCATCAAAGGACGTTTCCATCAATACTTTATACACGGCGAGAACACGGATTGCTCGCAATGGCAAGCGGATTACAAAAATTGTGTTAAGTACGAAGAATCAAATGGCAACGATGTCACTGCTGGCAAAGCAATTGTGGAAAGTGAGCGGGAGAGACGGTTGACACGTCTGAGCGCCCATTACGCGAATGACACCTGGAAGAAGCGTACCGGTCCGCCGCCAGACTGGAGTGGTCCCCTACCGGAGTGGCTGGAGAAACGCAATGAGAATTCCTATTTAGAGTTGAAACAAATGGAGATTGACGGCCGCAAGCAGCCGGCTAATGATAGTCAAAAGTCGTACTGTGCAATTATGTAAATTTTAAGTTTTTTTAAAATAAATTTGTTTACATTTCGATTTTCAACGGGACCGAGTATGGAATATGTTAAATTGGCATTTAACATAATACTAACAGAGTGTACATTACAGAAACACTGCTAAAAATGTGTTAGATGTAAATTTAACATAGTCCATAACTAGAGCCCTTTTTATGGACTTATACTCTATTAAAAGGATTGCTTAGCGCTTAGATTGTTTCCGGGTGGCTCTGTATATCTTTGACAAGAGTTTTAGCCGATTCTGGTGCCCGTCCCAGGTGATACAAAATATTCAAATACAAATTGATGACATTCAGTTTGAAATTGAATTTCCTGCAATACCGAAAAGGTTGAGCAAACTTTGTATGCGACCACATAGCAGAAGCCTCACTTACCACAGATAATATTCAAACATGATGCGTCGGCCCAACCATTTCCAATACCCCATCGCCGATTGGGAGCGGGCGTACACACAGCGCTGCGCATAGCGGGCCATCACTCGGGCCCTATCCACAATGTCCCCATGTTGGGTGGCGATCGCTCGCACCGTATTCAGATTCCTCACCACGAACAACATGTTGCGAGGCATTTCCTTCAGCGTGTCCATGATGACGTCGAAGTTCTTTTGGGCGACCTCTTGGATGTGTCGTATGTCCTGGTCGGTAAGTTTCGTCACCACAATGCCGCCGCGCATGCGGATAGGCTGTTGGAAGAGCACCTCGGCGAACTTCATGTAATGGTGGATGTGCATTTTGCGAGCGGCCCGCTCCATTTTCAAGTCGTCCATCAGCACGGTGGCCTCCCAGAACTCGCACAACGGCAGTCGCACTGAGGCCGGCAGCTTCTCGTACAAGCCGTGATCGAGCAGTATCAAGTCGGCCTTACCGCTCTTGGGGTTCTTGCGAACAAATACTGAAATTAGATGAGAAGTTGATGTTCGGGCTCGTAACAAAAAGCTGAATTTTGTGAATTACTATTGCCGGGATGGGGGTCGGCGTGCACGAAGCCAGTGCTGAATATTTGCTCGGAGAACATTTGGAAGAGTTTCATGTCGATATCCCGCAGGTCCAGCTTCTGCCGTTTGATGGATTCGGTGTCGCTGATCTTAAAGCCATCGATCCACTCCATTGTGAGAACGCGCTGAAAAGCAATTCGCATATGTACTGCGTAGTTCTTTGAGAGCGGAAATTTGACGGCGTACCGTTTTAGTGTAGTTCCAATGAACCGTAGGCACGTGCACAAAGTCGAATCGCTTCAGATCACTGGCGCATTTTTCCGAGTTCAACCCCTCGTTCACGAAATTCATCTCCTGCACGAGATTTTTGCTCAGTTCGCGGAGAATCCAGCCGAAATTGTAATTCTTGAATATCAGCTCGATGATGTCGTGCAGGAATATTATGGTGCCCAGGTCGCTGGTGAACCGGCGGCGCAGGTCATCGTACTGCACCTTCGCTCAGAGTCACTTGTGTTAGGACGAAATTCGAGGGGATTGCCATGTCATACCCACCTTGACCGCCACAGCTTCGCCACTCGGCAGTTTTGCTTTGAAGACTTGAGCCAAACTTGCCGCGGCCACCGGTTTGTAGTCGAACTCCGCGTAGATGTCCTCGGGCAACTGGCCGAAATCTTTGGCGAAAACCCGCTCGACATCTTCGCGCGATGTCGGCAAGCACTTGTCCTCCAGCTGGGCCAATGTGCTTGTATACTCCTTGGGCAAAATGTGGTTGATGGCTGCGAATCCCTGTCCGACTTTGATGTACAGGCCCCCGTTGCGCAAACAAGTGTCCAGCAAGCGATTGGCGGCCTTAAGATGGATACGTTTCGTTTCTTCCTCGTAGTCCTCGGAATGCTCGTGCCGGCTCAAAAGCATGTAGTCTACAGAAATCAGCGCTGCCGTTTTGAGCGACCGCATGAAGCGAAAAGAGGCCTTAGTAGTGGTGAATTCATTCCCGAGGCCATCATACGCCAAGTAGGACCCAAGTCCAGTCGCAAACCCCAACTTCAGGTACGGAAACGGCATTCGTTGCACAACTGGTGTGAAGTGGAGGCTTCTTCGGACCAAGACAACACCAAAACGCTGAAATGACTACATTCGCTTTATCTTTCGTTCAATTTCGTTCGAAGAATTTCTGTGCACTTACGCTGGTTATCATGCTTCCGACTTTGCCACCCGCATTCCCTGAGCAAAGCGATTCAAGACCTTTTGATGATGATAGTGTGAATGAAATTGTAAATACGCATGATTACGATTGGCTCATGCACTCAAACACAGGCATACTCACGACATCAGCTGTTTTCACAATTCCACCTGCCATTGACAGTTTGTCGTGTGAGTGTGTGTATTACACATTTGTTTTGTTTTGAAACAAAATACATATATATTTTATGTGGAGTTGATCAAGTCTGCAGGCGCGACATGAGAAACATGTTAAGAACCGTACAAATCATACGCCCGAACACGCAAATCTTACAATGCTCCTGTGCGATGAGGTGAGTAGTTGGAACAGTCACAGTACTACAATTACATAACCTCCAATGTGGGGGCACTTGGCAATGACACTGAAAGCAATGAAATTACAAGCACGAAATTTCAATGTAAAACGGTAATGTCAATAGAATGTTGTTCTTCTTATCTCTCTTACCAGCGCGAGGCCACGCCATTATTCCACATCGAGATCTCGGCCATTTTTCAGCATCTCTGGTCTGACGAACAAGAACCGTGAATATGTGAAGAAGGAACTGATCGGGTACGTCTGTGCACCTTCTACACCATCAATCGTTGTATGAATTATTCGTTTTTTCAGTTACTCAATGCAGGAAATGTACGAGGTGGTAGCGGACGTCACGAACTATCACAAATTTGTGCCGTACGTTAAGAAGTCGCACGTGCACACGCCCCGCAAAAATGGATTTCATGCCGATCTGATTGTTGGGTTCCCGCCGCTCAACGAAATCTACACATCGAACGTGACGCTTGACGATCCGCGGCTCGTCAAGTCCATCTGCAACGATGGGCGTCTCTTCAATTTCCTGCTCAACGAATGGCGGTTTAGTCCGGGCCTCAAGGACATACCGCAGTCGTGCGTGGTCGACTTCAAGGTGGCCTTCGAGTTCAAGTCGTTGCTGCACAGCAACATAGCGAATCTATTCTTCGACTTGATATGCGACCAAATGGAGCATGCCTTCATCAAGGAAGCGGAACGACGATACGGAACACCGTCGATCAAGTCGCACATACTGTCCTCGAGGCGATCTTGACCATGGCCGTAGTTGGCCCATTGCCCATTTCCTATTTGATGTTGTGTATTTTTTAAATACTTGTAAGACTAATGTGAATTAATTCAGTTTAAGTTGAATATTGTAAGATCTAAATCTAAGAAATATACTTAGATTTTACAATTAACTAAATATATCCAAAAACTAGACAAATTTCGAAAACTAACCCACGAAATGTAAATTCTGCTTGGTTTATTTTCCAAAAACGCACTTCCAACAATCAACACGTTTCAGGTCTTTTTTCCGAGTATATCATTTTCTTTTCCTACAAATTAATTGACAATTTCTGACCTATGAGTTTTTAAATAGTTTCGCTCTTTATAAACCGAATTTATCTAATTGATCGGTATTCTCCTTTAAGTAACTACATATGTAGCTATATACGAAATGGAATGATATTGAAATTTAAAATAAATTAGGTCTCTTGCCGACACCGACTCCCTCAAAAAAATTAAAAAAAAATTACAGTTGGATTCATTATATTAGAAAATAGTTTATATTTCCATTAGCGTATATTCGATCATTAATCAACAGTGCTAAGGAAGGTGTACGTAAGTCTACTACCCAGTGTCTACTTTCGTGTGTGTAACAATGCGTAATTAGTAATACTAGTGGCGAGAGAAAGCTACCAATGAAATGTACAGCTGAGTACGTCCAATGACTGTCATCACTACAAACAGTTGTAATGCTGTACGTTGGTTCATTTTAAATGACATGAAATACTCTTATAGGTACATTTTTCCGTTATCAGTTGCCTTTGAAAATGGGTCATAGATAATGTACATTAGTGCGTCTACGTAATTCTATGTAACAAGTGAAATATTACATGGGAGGGAAGGAGAAATGAACGGAGTACCAAGGGATTGCAATTTAAAGTTTGTGTACTTTTTGGTAAAACTTAAAACAAACACAGTTTCATCAAATCGTCAGAACGTGGTAAAACTAAAATAAGTACTGTGAAATTCGATAGAATAAATACATATCGTTGCGAAGTACATGCCATACTTCTCTGATCGAACACATAATACTAAAGAACACTAAAACTATTTAAGTTTCCGAACTTTGTCGTCTACATCTCACATAAACAAATTTTCACCAATGGTCGAGTTAAATTCTAAATATCACTACCACTCCAGTGGTAATCGCGACGCGCGTTCATCAGTTGTGCTTGGCACGCTTCCCGAACATGTAGTCCTTCCAGCGTTCGGCGGTCTGCGAGATCAGTGGGTCGCTGTCGATGGTCGCCAGCAACAACAACTGGTTCACATGAGTGGCATGATAGTCCCAACGGGCTAAATTTGGGGCAACACCTAAGTTTAAGTGACGCAAATCGTAAGTTGTGCCCGAGCCGGTGTCGTACAGCAGCAACATCTTCTTCAACGAGTACATGCCTTGGTTGAACAGCTTGCCCGCCTCGCGCGCAATTCCCGCCGGTGCTGTGGAGTTCAGGTCGTACAAGCCCAGCAGCGAATAAATGAAGCCGTTCAGAACAAACGAGGCTGGCGTAGTAGGGTACTCCTCGTACCTATTCCGCAAAAGCAAGGGATAAGGAGATTATTTTGTGATTTGTTCGTTTTCATGGTGGTGTCATCTCTTACCAGTAATACTTGTCCATGAATTGTGCCAGCACCCCACCCTCCTTGGATAACACACGATACGGCCGCAGGCCTAGAGCTGCAGCCTTCAAGTACCGCTTATCGCCACCGGACAGCCAATACGCGCGCGCCAAGACGGATATGGCATGACCTTGGCCCATGGCCGACATCCACCCCGCCTTCAGTTCGGCAAACCCGTTGAGGCTCCGTCTAACTGGATTCGGCCAGCCGCCAGTTTTCTTGTCTTGATTGTTCACGAACCATTCGGCCGCATCGTAGAAATGCGCCAGATGATCGTAGGTCGCCAACGACACGTTGTCGAAGAAGCCCACCCCCAGGAAGGATAGAGAGACGACTCGAATTTCGCCGCGTTTGATTTTCGTGTGCGAGCCGGAGCCCTTCTTGTCACCGCTCGTTACCCCCTTAAGTACGTCGATGAAAAGGTCTCGGGTGAGATGGCGCCATCTGTTCAGAGCTGCAGAGCCCATGCCATAGTAAATGTTCTCGTTCTGCACACTGATGAGCAAATCGGCGGGTATGTAATGCAGTTGGTACGTCTGGTGGGTTTCGCGACTCTCCATGGTCACCATCAGGCTGCTGCTGTTCGTCACTAGCATCACATCGACATTGAGCACCAAGTCCAAGGTTTGATTGATGTCTATCTTTATGGCGCTGTCGTAGTCGATCGCCGTTTCGAACTGCACCACCGATGAGTTGAATTTCGGGTGCCAAATGCGTGAGATGTTGCTGAAGCGCGGCAGGGACCATTGCATTTGATGGGCGTCGGCATCTTCGAGGATCCGCAGGCGGGGCTCTGGCTCCGTGATGTTCTTGCTGTAGTGCGACAAGGCGAATTGGGCGATTTGCGTGGGATAGAAATAGCCACGCTTCTCCCATTGATTGCTCACCGGGACACCCTCGGACGCAGTGATGCATTTGACGCGATCTCGCACCTGCAACAATGGATTACTACACCAAATAATACCTTCGAAATGAAGGAACCTACCTCCACATTGTAGTTATCGAAGTACATGAACAGCCCGCGTGCATCGTATTTGCCCTTGGGGTAGTTCACCTTGGCCGTGCTGTGCATCCAATTGAATTTGGGCGCTTGGCCGGAGGACTCTTCGCTCCGCACCACACTGCCAGACACATCGAAGTACTGGCGTAGAAACGAGAATGGCACATACACTTCGTTTGAGACTGCATCGACCTCGCGTTTACATTGGACAGTGTACTCTTGATTGATCACACAGTCAATGTCGCGCAAAGCTGGCTTCCCGTCGACGTCGCTGTGCGCCGTTCGAAGCTCCGTATCGAAGTCCATTGAGCTAAGACTGCTCACCTCGTAGAGGTGGGGGTTCCATTGGGAAAATCTGAACTCCGAGCACCGCACGTACACCACAATCACCATAATAACCACAAGGATGAGGAATAAAAGAGCCGCTTTCAGGTTCAAACGCATGATGAAGAACATGAATGGTTCGCGCTGCAACGAGACAAGCAATGAGAATAATAACATGATCAACTGGCAAATGCTCACCAGCACCGATGTGCGGATTTACAATTTTGTTTGGTATCAAAGCAGAACTAATATGCTAACACTTTAACGACTAAACCGTACTAGGATATTTTCGGCCACATCGTTGATCTTCCTTGAAAAAAAAAAAAACAGGTAACACGTAAAAGCACGTAATTAGCTCCGACACAAGTGCTTCGAACAGAACATATAAACAGGTAGAGCAGACCCTTGCTAATGATTACGTAGATGTTTCGTGTTTGCGTTTACTTTGCTATGCTGGCACAACATATTTGCTTAGATAAATAATCATATGAAAAAAGAAAATTAAAAAACGTTCGAACCAAATATAAACAAGTAAAAAACATCATAAACAAACACACGAACTAAACTTTTTTGGATTTACCTTGCGTTTTTGTCCGTTTATGCAAATTGATGGCATACAAGTGTTACGGGTCTCGTCCATTGGCTCAGTTCGATCATTCAGTTAGTTCAATGGACGATCATTTTTAATCATTTTAATACTGTATATTTATGATTTTTATATTTGTTTCCTGTGTTTGCCCTTTTATATTTTTCTCTTTTCCTCTTCTTCTTCCTTCGACTTCTAGTCGTTCACAATAACAGAATTTGTCAATTGCAATTGATGGTAGTGGACTACAAATGGATCAATATCATGACAACCTGTCAAAATGCAATGAACTGATACGGGGTTTCACTGTAGATGTTAACATTTTCGATCCAAAATGTTGTAAATTATTAATAAAAACTAAATTTAAGTCTAATGTCGGCCAGCAATTTCATTATTTGGTGCTTCGTGTTGTGCACGGTTTCCCCGTGTTTGGCCTCGAACGGGGACCGCACACAATTCTTTCAAAATTGTCTCCAAAACTGCGCAAGAACAAATTGCTCCGTTGGTGAGTGATAGTGAACATGTACCTAAAATCCAAATACTAAAACGTTTTATTAGATGGCCTGGAAATACAGGAGCAAGCGGTCAAATACTACCAACAATCGGTCTTCGACAAATTGCTGTTATGGACTTGCTTCGACGAATGCCAGACGGGATGTATTTGGCGCACCGTTGAGGCATTTGCAGAGCGCGGATGGGAAGTTCCACAGTTCTACGGAAAGGTAAAGAAAATGAAAATATTAATACCTATAAACTATATACTTTTCGTTAAAGTGGCCTTTTGCGCGCTTNATTAATACCTATAAACTATATACTTTTCGTTGTAGTGGCCTTTTGCGCGCTTCCTGGGCCTCCAAGAACCGGCATCAGCGTTGTTCTCCCTCATAAACCTGGTGGCGCATNAAAGTGGCCTTTTGCGCGCTTTCTGGGCCTCCAAGAACCGGCATCATCGTTGTTCTCCCTCATAAACCTGGTGGCGCATTATCGGAACTTGCGTCAATTCAGACGGGAAGTACGGCCGGACAGCCCTTGTTACAAGTTATGGCATGCCTTTGCATTTGTGAGTGCAATTGCAACCAATTGAACTTAAAGAGAGTTTTCTGACCTCATTTTATACGTAGGTTTGCATAAATGGCTGGTTTTGGTCGACGGTGTTCCATGCGAGAGATTTTCCCCTCACGGAGCTGTTTGATTATGCATTTGCCTATTCCATAGTGTTGGTAACGCTGTACTGCTTTGTTATGAGGCGAGTACCCCAAGTGTCCAATTGCTGTGAAATTGAAGTAACGAAAAATGTTTACATTTCACAGATTGATGCATAATTGGTCGGTGTTTTTGCGAGGGATTGTGACGCTAATGTTCCTGGGTTTTTACGTGAACTATTTTGCCTATCTGAGTATGGGAAAATTCAGTTACTCCCTAAATATGACAATGAATATCGTAACAGGTGGGGGCTCAACAAAGTTATTGAAACTCAAATGCACCGAATAATTTATCGAAACAAATTGTAGGCGCAATCGCTGGTGTCGGTTGGATTATTTGGTATTTCGTGAATCGCAAGCAACGCCCGTATTCCAAGAAGATCCTACGCTTTTACGTGTTATTCCTGATGTCCGTGTCATTGGAGCTGTTGGACTTCCCGCCGGTCCTTTGGATCATTGACGCGCACGCTTTGTGGCATTTGGCCACAGCATTCATAATTAACTTGTTATACAGGTACTATACGAGTTTACATACGATTTTTATCAAATTTAATTGTTTTTGTAAAGTTTCATCATTGAGGACTGCAAAATGCTGCGCCGTGAGAAGACCGGCTATACCGAGTTATTCAACAAGGACATTTAATTCCCGGAGCCATTCCCAACTGCTACAATTTAGCTAACCTATGCTAAGTCAATGTGCAATATTTACTATAATTATTATTCGATTAGTTCGTAAGCCATTCGTTCAGCAGTCCAAATTATAAGTTAAACGAAACGAAAATCTGGATGTAATTGGGATGTTTATTGCGAATCGAAACCTACATTTGTCCACATTGTGATATCATGATCGGCAGCTTGGGTTTGTTGTTCGGCCCCGTCGGCACATTCTCGATTTTGCGCATTATCAGCAGCCCGTCGAGCACTCGGCCGAACACCACATGCTTGCCGTCAAGGAAATTGCACTTGGCGCACGTAATGAAGAACTGACAGCCGTTGGTGTCCTTGCCGCTATTGGCACAGGACAACAGGCCGGGTGAGTCGTGTTTGAGTATGAAATTCTCGTCGGGAAAGGTGCCACCGTATATGCTCATGACGCCAGTGCCATCGCCCTGATAACAAAAAGGTGCCTCATTGAGCATAAGTCATCATAAACAGCAATGCTGAACCCACCTGTACAAAATCACCGCCCTGTATCATAAAATCTTTTATGACGCGATGAAAGCTGGCTCCCTTGTAACCCATTGGCACGCCGTCTTGGCGAAACTCTCCGGTGCATAGCTGGCGGAAGTTCTCGGCGGTCTTCGGCACGGTCTCGGCGAACAGTTCAAATATCATGCGTCCGATTTCCTGAAATTTATAAAAAGTTGCTAGTTCGAAGTCATATGGTTCTGTGATTCCGGTGGTCACCGCTCACCGTTGTGCCGACAGCAACGTCAAAAAACACCACTGGGTTGTTCGGATTTCGCAGTTGCGCTTGTATTTGATTCCATGTAGGCATGGTTTGTCTATTTAAGCTGGTGTCTTTATGATTTATATGAAATAAATATGAAATATGATTTATCTCAAAGGAGCGGGAATCTAGCTTTGTTTACGTTTTCCTGACGATTGCTTTTGACATTTCTATTTTATCGTTTTCAACAAATCTGTTTGTCTCACCGAACAGCTGGTTTTATTGTAATAATGACCGTGTGTATATAATACTGCTCAATCTTAATTTACGTTTTTGTTTTGTTTTCTTGTTCGTATGTCATTTGCGTTCGTGTTTCAGCACGTTTTTTGTAAGCATTTAGCATTTATTTAAATTTCACAATAAATTACCGAAATTCTGTGCGTGTACATTGCAATTTATGATGAAGTGATTTATTAAAGTGTAGTGTTCAAAAAACAAACCAATAGTTTGTGCGAAAAGTGGGATTGTGCCATTGGCCGGTCTCAACATTTTTGGAGTTCAGACAATTGAACATCGTTAAATAAAATTCGAACAAAAAACATGTAAGTTAAAGACATTTTATATTTATATGTTCCTTTAGTTTTAAATGGCCCCTAGTAGTTTAATAAAAAAAGCATTGCTCCGAAATTCCCCTACTCAAATTGGTCTTTGGCACATATCTTTATGACAGCGAAGCTTCTACGGCCACTCAGCTGTAAGCATAACACGAGTGTGTGCGTTGGTTGAATGGGTCGTTGGGGAAAGGAATGCTCGTTTCTATGGTTTTACCGATTGCAGTTGTCCAAAAACAACATTCAGTGACTAAGGTCACTTCTCCGTTGATATGTGCTTTGCCTCGGGTTAAGTGAAAATTGCATATTTTATGTTATTTAGTTTCTATATTAATAGTTTCTACAAATTTTGTTACAAAAACTAATAGTAGCTAATAATAATAATGATAAAAAAATCGCATGATATTTTGAATGAAACAGCACACATTCGATTTTAAATGAAAAAATAAATAAATTGTAGCAATGGCGATGGTAATGACCCTAAGTGCATGGGTTGGTTCTCTTGGGGGTGCTCTCGAAATGTGTGCCCAAACAAAACTTATTGGCTAATTGTAATACTACTGTCAGAAGTGCATAGCAGAAAAGATATTGCTGGCTGTGGTGAAAGTGCGGGTGCTCAGTTGCTGGCCTCGTCCGTGTCGACGTCGGTGATCTGCTTCAACTTGTTCTGGTTGTTCTTGTCCGACGCTTTCGCGAAGCTCTGCATCATGGCGTTCGTGTCGACGACCAAAATCGGGGTGCAGCCGTCCTTGAGATGGTCGTTTTGGCTTTCGTACATCTCGCGCGATATGCTGCGTGTGAACGAGAAGCGCAGCGACTTGGTGCGCGTGAGCTTCTTCTTGATCGGCGGCTTGCCCGTGACTGGCTGCGGTTCGGAGTGGACCTTCTCCTTTTCGGGCGTGGGCGGCAGAGACATCTCCAAGTTGACATCGCGCAGAATGTCCTCGGCAAACGATTTGATCTCGTTCCAGGCGTCCACTGCGGGGGGAGGGCAAGGATAAATGTGATCCCCACACAAACCAGACCAGTTCACTTACCAATATCTTTCTCGGTGGCGTGTTCGTAGGTGACACAGAACCGTATCACATATTTGCCATTGACCATCGACGGGATCATGTGCATTTTGCCCGAATGATTGATAAGCGCCAGCAGCTCCTGATTGTGGTTGTCGGACGTCCTGTGAACGAAATCGCCTTGTAGTGTCGATTGCCGTGGGCTTGCGCAATTCACACTCACCTCATCCGGAAGCACACCAGCCCCAGATACACGTCGTTGCGCACCTCGAAGCGCTCATCCTTCCGCACCAACATTTCGAACTTCTTTGCCAAGGCCATGTGGTTGCGTATGTAGGCCTGCAGGCCAACGATGCCGTACGAGCGGAACACAAACCACAGCTTGAGAGCCCGGAAGCGACGGCTCAGCGGTATGCCGTAGTGGCGGTAGTCGATCGCCATATTGTGTTCGTGTTGCAAGTATAGGGGACTCACGTTAAGCGCGGTTTTCAGACTCATCACATCGCGCACCCACATGGCGGACGCGTCGAAGTTGGTCAACAGCAGCTTGTTGGGGTTGGTGTTGAAGGAGTCGGCGTACTCCAGGCCCCCCGAGAAATGACGCATCTCGGGCAGTATGAACGAGTTGCCCGCGTACGCGCCATCCACGTGAAACCACACGCTCGGCACTTCCTTGCACACCTTGCCTATTTCGGTGAGGTTGTCGAAGGCACAGGCGCCCGTCGTGCCGACGGTGGCCACCACGAAGAACGGCGTCAGGCCGGCGTTCGCGTCGTTCTGTATGGCCTGCCGCAACAGGTCCACGCGCATGCGCCCCCTCTCGTCGCAGTCGATAATCCTCAGCTTGACCAAAGCCATTTTGGTGGCCTTCTCCACCGATGAGTGGGCCTCGCGGCTCGCATACGCAATCAGCTGCGGCAGGAAGACGCTCTCGTGGATCTCCGAGGTGATGCCTTTCAGCTTTTGGATGGCCCGAGAGCGCGCGGTAATCATGCAGACGAGCGTGCACTCGGAGGCGGAGCCCTGCAGCGCACCGCCGCCCTTGCTGCCGGCTATGTCGCTGATGAACACCTTCGGCAGGCCCAAGGCCCGAGCGTACCAGTCCAGCACGATTGTCTCCAGTTCGGTGGCGGCCGGACAAGAAGCCTGTGCAATCAAAGAAACGGTTACACAAACGTTTGTTGTTGTTGGTTTGTGAAGCCACATACCCAGGAGAACCCGATGGAGCCAATGGCACTGCTCAGCATGTCGCCCAGAATGGAAGGAAACGAATTGCCCGACGGGAAGTAGGCGAAAAACTTCGGATGATTCCAATGCACCACGCCGGGCATGACCTTCTTCTCGAAATCCTCCAAAACATTTTCGAATTTTTCACCTTTCAGCGGGGCCGATTCTGTGTGGGCGGAAAACAGAACGAATTGGAGGGCTTATTGGTGTGCACTACTCAACGTACTGCGTAAATTATTGCCAAGGGGAGAGCAAATATTTTTTTAGCAAATAAGTTGGGCAAAAACAACAATAACAAGACTCTAGGAAAAACAATCGCATCAATTATAGACAACTGTTAATGAATTGGCATTGAATGCGCGAGGAATCCAGCAACTAGGTAGGCCAGAGACCATCAAATGGCTGAAATGTAGTCGCCACCCACCACCACATAACACTTGTTCCGTCACTCTCACTCAACCATAAATTCATGTGTGTGTGTGCCTGTAGTCAAAACATTGTTTCAGGCGGGGGGCGTTCGCACTTGAGATTCATATCTCTCAGTGTATGTTTAATATATCAATTAGCACTTCTACACCATCTATTAGATGGGTATGGTTAATAATTGACGGTTAATATTTTCGTTCATAAATACTTGACCAAACTTTTTGGGAAATTGGAAATTTTCAATTTTTTGCCAGAAATATTGCCTAATAAGAAACAAACGGCAAATAAAATCCGTAATAATTGCACATATGTTTCAGTTTTTTATGCGCGAACGCTGCGACTCAAACTAACAATATTTCTTGGAATTACCCGTTAAAATGTGTTCATTAATTGCTGGCGCGTGTCGACGTATTCAACGCAAATGTCTTGCCTAGCCAAATCTTTGATTATTTCTTGAGTAATTCGGAATTTCAATTTGTAATCGTCCTAGCCTTGCACATTAAAATACTTCGAGTTTGAATTCATCACGTTGCCAATTTAACGAATTCGCAGTACGAAATATTTTCAACATTTTCAATGATTCCGATAATTGTTTATAATTTAAGCAAATTTATGGTATATTAAGAAAATCTCTCTAAATTTCAATTTCATAAATTACGAGGAAATTGTTTGAAATTAATTTTCAGTATTTGTGAATGTTTTTGTTGTTTGTTGTTGTTGAACCCATTAATCACCTGGTAGTAAATGCTTCAAGTAGCCAGGATCCAATGTGGGGGCCACATCGCGTTGCTCAATATTTTTCGTGTAATCGCATATGTAGTCGATCATATCCTTGCCGTATTTTCTGAATTCCTCAGCATCCATTGTGGGGCGATTTTGAATTAATTTAAATTTTATTACAATTAACAGAGGTAAATTCACAAGCACTTTTAGAGGACTTCCACTTGAAGCTGACAAAATTTTGCGAAATTTCACCCGTATTTGTTCTTAGAATACCAATTTATTTCAATTAATTTCCGAATCTTTCAATTCAGTTAAGAACTGTTGCAATTGCTTTTGTTGTTTTCTCAAATTCAAGTCTCGAACACTTTCATCAGTTTCTATGCCCAGCGCACCTGCGGATAAAGTGTTTGAACTGTTCACACAAGCACTTCCTAACGCGAATGACTTAATCTCGGACCCACCGTTTGTCTTTATATCAACAAATGTGCCTGCAAAACGATCTCTCTCTTTTAGCTTTTCTTGCACATTGCCATTCGGCGTGTATGTGTGTTTGCCACTCTCTTAGCAGAGGAGCCGAGGCGCTCTCTGTCCGCTCAGCCCAAGCACTGGTTCGGCGGGGGGTCGACGAGAGCAGTCTGGGTTAGACGTTGTGTGAATTCCCGCCAAGAACCAGTGATTTTCCCTTGTTTCGCTTCAAACAAGTGCTATATAGAAAACACCAATTTTCCGTCAAGACGAAGATGTATATTTAATCAGTGCAGCTGCATTGGTGAGTATTTAAATTAGCCGGGTTTTCCTCTTGGTACGTTGAGTTATTGAAGTAGCCGACCTTTACGACGTTACGCTCGTCCACCAAAAAATTAGCATGAGATTAATAATAATATCGCGCAGAAACAGATTTCATGTGTTTTTGTTTGTTACGTCTTTTGTCGAAATCGACTAGAGATGATTTCACAACCATGACCGCGTAGAGATAATAGTTCTTTGGCATATTTTTGTTTTCAAATTGAGCTGTCGAAATAGACAAGTTTTGACTTATTGCTGGGGTTCATCCACGGAATTCGGTTAATTTGCGTTGTCATAAACGCCTATCGTGACGTTTAGCACGTGCTGAAAAAAAGCCGTTGGGGAAAATTAATTAACATGACTTTTTCAATTTATTTGGGATTTTCCGTGCATTAGAGAACGTTTTTAATTTTCCAGTCCTATATAATTACACTTTGGAAAGCACGAAATGTGTAATTTTCCACATTCTCTTCTGTCTTGCTGGTGCAATACTACACTTTATTGCATTTGACTGCAGACTGCATGTTTCCTTGTTCATTATGAATATCAATGGATCACGTGTCTCAGGTTGAAAACGCACTAAACTGCTTTGGGTGTACGTATGTATGTACAAATATTCTATTACAGCACAGTAGTTCAATAGACGGTGATTATATTAATTGACCAACTCTAACTAGCCATGCGACTACTCACGCCATGCCACCTGCTCGTTCTCATGATGGGTCATAGATGATGGGTTGGGCTGCGTTTGGTCCGCAAAACAAAAAATAGGTGTTAATTTACATTTCTGAGGAGGTAAGAATATGTGGGGCTCGCACGCTTTTCCACCACTGCAGTCATATGGAATTTTATTTTTGTGCCATTTCCTCACTTATCATGTGTTTGCACACCGAGTAAACACCGGGCTCAACGTCAATGACGTTGCCCAACGATGACGATCCTTGACGTCATTTGTGGAGAACCTATTGGGACTAGGTCTCTTCGGCCCGTGAAAGGAAGTGATTATGTTTTAGCCTATTAATTGATTGTGTGCTTCTCGTTCTCGCTTTCCTCGTTCTCGCTTTCATTTTTGGAAACTAATCGCTAACCGTTCGTAAGTTAATTGATTGTGACGATTAGGTAAGTCGATCGTTCATCGAATCAATGGTGGAATCAATTATGGTGATGTTCAGGGGAGGTGATTCATGCGAAATTCACGCTGCTGGCATGTTCGCACGTACGCTTGAAGACGGGGTCCACATTCACACCATCAAGCCGTTGATAGACGGCGTGCTGGGCCGGCCTTCCTGACCTGTGCCCACACACACGTTCGTGATTTGTAGATTTTCTTAATGGTGTCGATGTGTTAGATCGGTTTTTGTGTGTGTCAGCAACCGATCGGCCGTCTTTAGTTGTATAACTTTCATTCACATCACCATGCGAATCCGGGGAGATGGAAACCCAAGTAATAACCGTCGCTGAAAACACCGAAAACGTATAAATCATACGCAAAGATGACGTCGTTTGGCTAAAATTAAACATTTCAACAACAATAACAACACCGCACTACGAGAAATGAGTTTACGCGGCCACACTTCAGCGTTGATCGTTGTCATCGGCGATGGGTCTGTGCGGACCCTCTCATGTACAAGTGTAGTTGCTCTTGTTTGTCCGCCGCCGAGTCCGACCCCCACCAATACGATTTTGCAGGGGCGAGAATCTTCAGCTGTCTCCATGGTTAATCCGCAAACAACATTTTCAGTGTACCGGAACACGGGAAAATACGAGCATTCCAAATAAATTTTCGAGAATGATGCTGCTATAGGGAAGGTATTTGGCTTTCGAACCGGCACCAAGAAGAGCACTTGATAACCGAAGAGTTTGCCGAATGAGTACAACTACCGATTTAAGCATATAAGAAAAAGACGAATTGAAAGCGACTAATATGAAGAGTTGCAAACGAAAAGAAAGAGCATATAAAAGACAACGATAACACCGTCTTAACGCCTTAACACCGTCTTAACGGCACCACTTATGAATTTATTACTTCANGCACCACTTATGAATCAAGTGTTTTTATTACTTCACTTCTCAACTTGTCATCTCTCCGAAAATTCACCACCTAAACGCTATCTAGGAAAACGTTCATGCTTGCAAATGAGCAAATTTCAATGGAATGGTCGTTGTTTTTTATGTCAAATGTTTTCAATACGTAAGCGACATTTCGACTATGAATTGTATTAGCTTTTTCTTTACTGCATAGTTTTACACAAAAACAGTCTATATTTTGACAAGAGTACTAATATATTTTGCAACGGAAAATGCATCTTTTTGCATTTTTTGGGTGGTAAGCCCAGTTATCGCAATGCCACTCAAATTCGTTTTCTCAGTTAACCCCTCTTTCGTAGGTGTTTGCTTGTTATGGTGGCCCATCTAGAGAGCGCCCCCGTAATCAAAAATAAGAATGCCAACCAAGGCGACGTCAAAGTGGTGGTCAGCATCTGTAGTAATCAATATAATGATTTGATGCGAGATCTACGCAACAACTGGGAATCCCCAATAATGTACTTGAAGAGTCGGGGTTACATACCGAGAAACTCCGAACCGCACATGGGTAAAGGGGAGCTGGAATTGTCGAGCGAAACATGCAGTGTTCCGCGGGAGATTGAAACGGCCGAGCCCGAAGACATGATAGAGGCCAGCAAGTATCGCCAGCACCGTGCCGGTGCGGTCAAAGGGTTGTTGGCCATCAACAACCCCACTGATCCACCAACGCAGAGAGCACAGGTGCCCGCTCCCCAAGGAATGGCCATATATGCCAAAACCTATCCATACCAGAACAACAACCAACCGCCGACGATGCCGTCGCAGTCGATGATGCCGCCTTCCATGCCGCTGTTGCCGCCTCCACCAACGCCTAATCTGACGCAAGAGGGCAAAACCTTCCTCAAGCACATCAAGGAGAAAGTTATGGGCCTCTTTAAGGGCTGCAAAACGCCGACGAACATGTACGGGCGCCAAGGCAAGCTGGGTTTTGTTGTACGTGGTAGAATATCGATTTCACTCTCCGACCGTTCCTTGTAGATTTCAATGGGAATAGCCCCACAATTGAGGAGGAGGCGTACAGCGCCGAAGACTTTGACAGGGAATTTGAACGTTTATTAAGTCAGAATCACAAAGACGACCAAAACGAACTCGACGACGATTTGGACAAGGAGATTGATAAGAAATTCGACAAAGTNATTCGACAAGGAGATTGATAAGAAATTCGACAAAGTGGCTGCCAGTCAATACGACAGCCTGTTGAATACGAAATTGGATATAAACAGAGATTTCTTGAAGACCGTCAGTAATCAGGCGAGAAGAAAGGTGTGTTGACCGTTTAGCAATGAAATTACGATTATATTCACATTATTTGTAAAGGATCCCAGCAAGATGTACTCCAGTCGGATGTTGCCAAAACGTTGACTTTTACCCAGAACGAAAAAATTGCCTTGACCTTTTAGTCATCACCGCATGAAAACACATGAATTTTATCTATATATATTTAAGATTTTTTTCAAAAATTGACGATTTTGTTGACCCCAAGTAGTTGAAAAATTTTAAATAAGATGGATTCTGGTTAGGCATGAAGTATTTAANCATGGCTTCTGGTTAGGCATGGAGTATTTAAGTTTTGTGGTGTTGTATTGTAAACGATCTAAATGTAAGAGATTAGCTATGGCTCGGACATTCTTGTGGTTTTTTACCGACCCANGATGGATTCTGGTTAGGCATGAAGTATTTAAGTTTTGTGGTGTTGTATTGAAAACGATCTAAATGTAAGAGATTAGCTATGACTCGGACATTCTTGTGGTTTTTTACCGACCCAATACCCACCGCAACAAAACAACAGAAAATAAATATCCCTTGTGTTTACAACATGTTTACAATGCGAACATTCACTGCCGCTATTCTTAGGTAATTAGGAATTGGCCATGCATGTAGAGCGTANATAGCTAATTAGGAATTGGCCATGCATGTAGAGCGTACGACGACGTCCCACTCGCTGGATGGTCCAAAATAATTTAACGTACTCATCATGTGTCTAGCGGCTTCACGTTGTAGTATGTTTGGTTTTGTAGCAAAATATTTGCGTGTGCTTTTTTGTTTACGAATTCGGGGAACAGGACGCGACGGCCCACGTTGGCGTTAGCTAATTAAAGAAGGCAATTTTTTTATTGACGAATATTTTCACAACGCCACCCCGAAGGCAATCATTGTTCTTTTGTTTCATAAACAATCGCACGGCCTGGCATGTGCTTTGTTCACTCTCTGTGCGAACGTAATTAAAAGATGAGTACAAAAACAAAATGGGGGGCCCCAAAGAACAAATTCGAAAAGTTCAAAGTGAAGGGTATTGTGGTAGGAGTTCAGTAGAATAGGGGGGGGGGGG